>JAVJAP010000199.1:0-166221 GCA_034770075.1 Aralia elata | reverse complement strand
GCATATGGCCATTAATTATTACATTCCTCATGAAATTATGTTGTTTCGTGCTTAGGATAGAGGATATACCGAAAAAGCCACCATGATAGTGGCCAATGGAAAACTTTATTTCTTAAACCCTTTTGATTGTTAATTCACATAGAAGTATTAGTGCGTTAGTCATACAAGGGTTGTTCCACAATTCATTCTATCAATTGTGGAATTTGTTGTGTTTGATATGGATATGGTGCATCGAGAGAGTGATGGCCACATATATTTACTTTCGTGTTCTCGAACTAACATTCTATAGTAACCAATTCGACAACAATAGGAAGCATGGTAAATCCTAAGTCTGCAATAATAGTGGTAAATTATAATCTCAAGCCCATAAAATCTGTATTTTTACCAACCCAAATTTATTCTAATTGGTTTTAGTAGTAATTATTAGACCTATTTCATCACTAATAATCGCTTGTTTAAAGAGAACCGAACTAAATTATAAAATCTGGGTTAGTAGTCATAAAATGCAATTCAATTCCTCGTGGGATCGATACTATTACTTACTATTATATTACCTATGTGGATCACGTGCCACTTGCGTGTATGAGTTTTATTTGTTATAAACATAACAAATATCCCCAACAAGTTATTTTTGGCGACGTTGCCGGGGGAATTGCAATTGCGTTTATAATTTTCATCATCAGTTTAAATTAAGATTGGTGTGTTAGTTAAACCAAATCTGTTCTTATCCTATATTTCATGTATTTATTTTCATCTACATTATGTTAGGTACTCTTGAGTAGTGTATGCATACTCCGGTCCGCAAGAATCCTGACCCTATTGCCTTTTGGTGGATATACAATGAGAAAAGGGGTGATTCAACAATCAAGGAAGTGTGCTAGAAAAATACTCTGGAGGGATCTAGAACCAAAACCTCATCCAATGTGCAGGGAGAAGCCACAAAAAGCCTTTAAGAGATTATGCTACGCCAAGAATCAATAGATTTTGGCTAATTCAAGTATCTCAAGGCCAGCCATAACAGCCAAATTTCCTTTGAAATCAAACCCAGGGGACAATCCATTATGATCCAAAATTCTGTCCAATTCGGACGGTGGATGGTGGTTGATGACCCAAATGAGCACTTGATAAATTTCTTGTGAGATATGTGATACATTCAAATTCAGCGGGGCATCTCGGAATATGCGGTGAAGAATGCGGTTATTACCATTCACATTGAGGGACAAAGCAATAAAGTTGGCTACACTCGCTAACCCAACCGGGATCCATTACTACTTGGCAAGATATTGGCCCCAGAAAATTCTTAGCAAAGTTCTTCCCACCTGCCAAAAACTGCCAAGTTGAAGAAATGGACATCTCTTCATATGAAACAACATCATGGAGAATCCGTTGTATGAGACATGGGAGCGGGTACAAGGAACTATTTGAGAAAGTGTCCACATCACGGTTCTGCCCCAATGGCATTCAGCTTAACACATTTTTTACAATGGGTTGAATATATCAAACACGCGCAGGCATTGATGCAGGCTGCGGGTGGAGCATTCATGGGTAAAAACCTAATGGACGAAGCTTATGAACCTTTTTTTGGGAGGACTATTTGGCTGCAAACAACTATCCATGGCCATCCTCCAGATCCACTCAACCAAAAGTGGCTGGGGATACAAGAGGTTGACACAACCCACTATTCAACTTCAAGCCCAGATTTCAGTCTATAGCCAAAAAGCTTGACAACATATGTGAAGGTAAGGGTCGAGCAATTTTCCATTGATTTTGTGGGGCCTTTGTGCAGGTTCACACGCTTCGGATCAAATGTGCCATCAACGCTGAATCTGTGCACTTTGTGGAGCAAACTATCAGCGGGCCAGCAAATCAATATCAGAACAACTACACTCCGGGGAATAGGAACCACCCCCACGGGAACTTCTCATAGAGCAACCGTCAAGATAATTCACAAGCTCCAAAACCTCTCAACCTGATCCGGGGTTCCACAATCAGCAACAAGTCACAGCCACTGAATAGGAAGGTCACTGAAAATGAGTGAGGAATTTAGAGAAATACATGGCCAAAACTGACCAGATTGGAGGCAAGGCCAAACATTAGGCTTCAAGAATCTGGAAAATCAAAATGAGGTCAATTGTTCAGTTTTGTTGTCGAGCAGACCTCAATGGGAGCTCTTCCTTAGCGACAACGGAAATCATTCCAAGGAGAAAATGGGATAGGAGCAATGCCAAGCTGTCACCACCAGAAGTGGGGGGAAGCAGACAACTACCTGTCCAGACAGTGCAGCTGCGCCCACAGTACACCACGAGCAGGACAGCGCAAGTCTGCGCCCCACTTCAGCACTGGAACCAAAACGGCGGCATCTGCGCCCATGGTTGCAAAGGGAGACGACGCAAGCTGCGCCCTTCCCCTGAAAGAAATACTGCATATGCTGAACTTTTTGAAGAAGAGGATAGCATGGAGAAATCTGAACCCCCACCCCATTAAAAAGCATCATAAAGGACTCAAGCCCCTCAAAACCAGGTTAACTACCCACCAGTTCCCATACCCTCAAAGGCAGCAAAACCAGAAAATGGAACAAGCAATTTTCTAAGTATTCTTGAGGTTTATCAAAAAGCTTCAAATCAATATACTATTTTGTCAGAAGCCTTTTAAGAAACAAATTGCCAAGCAATGCCAAGTTTCATGAAGAGTAATTCTGGTCAAGAAAGAATGAAACAACTGCAAAGATTTTGAAAATTGTTCATGCTTTAACAGAGGGAATGCAGTGCAGTATTTACAAAGAAAAGCTACCTCCAAAATTAAAGGGATTCCGGGCAGTTTCACCATTTCCGTTGCACCATTGGAGACTTATTCATTACAATAAAGTAATGTATGTTGTGTGATCTTGGTTTGGCAACTAAGAATTAATTCTCATGCCATTGTCCGTCTTTACTTCAGTATGGGATTACCAGCTCCCAAGCCAACAAATGTCTCTCTTCTGATAGCTTGATCGTTCAGTCACGATTATCCGAGAAGGGTATGTGTGGAAGATGTCCTGGTTAAGGGTTGATAAGTTTCATTTTCCCAGCTGGATTTCATAATTCTAGACTTTGAGGAGGACGAAGGACATACCTCATCATACTTGGGAGGCCATTTCTAGCTACCGGGAAGAACTCTCATTGATGTTGCAAAAAGGAGAATTGACAATTTTTGAGGGTTCAGGATCCAAGAAGTTACTTTTAATGTCTTCAAGGCTATGTAACTTTCCATACTGAAGAGGAAGAGTGTTTTTCCGAGTTGACATCATTGAAGAAGCAGTGGACCGAAGGGAATTCATTAAGGCCACTAACATAGGGACTTGCTTGAGCAGACACTAAACAGAGAGACATCGACTTGGACGAACCCGATGAACAGTGAGTAATGTTCATTTTCTTAGATGCAATACCCAGGATGGCAAAGTTCAAGGTTACTATTGAGCCCTTGAAAAGCTCCAAACGGCTGGCCTCATCTCAATTAAAAGCCATATCCAAGTGAGGTACCTCCTAAACTTGGATCTAAAACCCTTGCCTAGTCATCTCAGGGTATGCATACCTAGGCACTTCAGATACATTACCTGTTATTATTTCCTCTGCACTAACATCCTTGCAGGAAGCCAAACTTGATAAGAATCCTTAGAGAATTCCAAGGGGCTTTTTGGTATGGACCATTGCAGGACATAAAGGGAATCAGCCCCTCATTTTGCTTGCACAAAATCCTGATGGAAGATGACAGCAAGCCTACAATTAGAGCATCAAAGAAGGCTGAATCCCATCATGAAAGGAGGTGGTAATAAAAGCAGAAAATTCTGATAAATGGCTAGGACTGCCCGGGATCATTTATCCCATTTCCTGGACAGTCCATGGGTGTGAGCCCAGATGCAGTGTTGTAACCAAAGAGAGGGACGGAATATAACTGTGGTAAGACATGAGAACAACGAAGCTAATACCAAAACCCGAACAGTCACGTGGGTGGAGAGTTTGCATGGATTAATCGGAAAGCTCAACAAAGCCACAAGGAAAGATCAACTTCCCACCCGTACCACATTCATTGATCAAATGGTTGGACCGACTTGCAGGGCATGAGTACTACTGTTTGCTTGACGGGATATTCCTGGTTATAATCAAATTGCCATCGCTCCTGAGGATCAAGAAAAGTACCACTTTTAACTAGTCCTTATGGACTTTTTGGCTTTCAGTGCGAATGGTCTTTTGGTCTATGTAATGTCTCCTGCCACATTTCAGCGATGCATGATGGCAATATTTTCTGACATGGTGGAAAATCAACATGGGAGGTTCTTCATGGATGAACTTCTCAGTGTTTGGAAATTCACTTTGACAGCTGTCTAGAGGAATTTAGTCATGGTAATTGAAGAGATGCCGTGGACGGAAACAAATCTTGTGTTTAATTGGGAGAAATGTCATTCTCATGGTTTTCATGAAGGAATAATTTTGGGTCACAAAAGTCTCAGCCCAATAAGGTTTGGAGGTGGACACAAAGCCAAAGTTTGGAAACTATCGAGAAATGTGCCTCCTACCGGACTTCTGTTAAAGGGAGTTCGGAGTTTTTTGGGCCATGCTGGATTCCTATCGGAGAATTTATCTAAAGACTTCTCCAAAATCAACAAAACCCCCTGTGCAATCTGTTGGAAAAAGAATGTCCCATTTCTATTTCGATGATAATTGCTTAGCAGCCTTCGAGTTGTTTAAAACAGAAGTTGACAACATCCACCTGTTGCTAGTGGCACCCTTGAGTTTGGTCTCTTTCCATTTGAGCATATGTGTGATGCTAGTGACTACGATTGTGGGCGTGGTATTGGGACAGCGCAGAGACGAGGGGGTTCTACAATGCAGTCTAACTATGCCAGCAAAACATTGTCGGAGGCCCAAATGAATTACACCACCCACCAGAGAAGGAAACTACTCGCGGTTGTCTATGCATTTGACAAGTTCTAAATCCTATCTCAATTAGAACCAAAGGTAGTGGGTGTAACCACCGATCATGCATGCAAATTTCAGGTATATTGATCTCAATGAAAGAAGATGCCAAGCCAAGATTAATAAGGATAGATCCTTTTGCTCTAAGAATTTGATTTAGAAATTAAGGCACCAAGAAAGGCACGGAAAAATCTGGTAGGCCGATCATCTATCCAGATTGGACACATCTGGATTTTGGAGAGCAAAGAGAAGGTTGAAAAATAAACGATGTTGTTTTCCCTGATGAGCAGCTATTTATCCGGAGTCGTCAGATCTGAAATCCCATGGTTCGCTGATATTTGTTCATTCTATCTTGTGAGTCATGTGCTACTCACCGGATTCTAACTTCTCAGCCAGAAGAAGAAAATTTCTCTTGCATGATTACAAAGAGATACATATGGGATAAGCCTTATTTGTTCCAAACAAATGCCACGGATTCTGTGAATTTCCGAAGATGCATCCCCGATGTCCCTGGGAGAGCGTACCAAGTATATATACATGTATGTCATTCTTCTCTGTATGGCGGCCATTATGGAACGCATTGTGTGTGAGAACAGCAGCAAAGGTTATCTCCAGGCCGGATTTTATTGGCACACCTTTGTTCAAAGATGCCCACCACTTCATAAAGTATTGTGATTCGATGCCAAACGAGGTGGGTCAACATCTCTAAACCGTAATGAAATGCCACTAAATGTAATTCTTGGAGGTGGAGATCTTTGACGTATGGGGTGATAGACTTTCCATGGGGACCATTTCCATCTTCATGCAATAATCTCTATATCCTTTTAGGCGCGTTGATTACGTGGTCCAATTGGGTGGAAGCTTCGGCGTTACCAACCAATGATGCTAAGAGTGGTTTTGAGGTTCCTACAAAAAGAAACATTTTTACTAGGTTTGGCACTCCTCGGATGCGGATCATCAGGTTTATTGAGGGCAGCCCTTAATTTTTTTTGCAACAAAACAGATACACAAGCCCTCCTGGCCAAATATGGAGTGAGGACCACAGAATTGGCCACTGCCTACCCATCTACAGACACAATATGGTCAAGCCGAAGTTTTCCAACCGTAGAGGTAAAAAGGAATTCTAGGAAAAAGATTGTTAATCCTTCCAAAAAAAGAATTGGTCTCTAAAGCTAGATGAAGCGACTTGTGGGCTTATAGAACTGCATATAAAGGCACGCTCTCGGCATGTTCTCCATACCACATAGTTTTTATGGAAAGGCTTGGTCATTTACCGGTTCGATATTAGAGCACAAAGCTTACTGGGCCTAATTTAAAAAGTTAAATTTTCGACCTTATCTGCAGCAGGGAGAAAGGAGACTTCTACAGCTAAATGAACTCGATGGAGTTTCTGATTGCAGGCCTAAGAGAATTCTAAACTCTACAAAGATAAGGTAAACGAGATGGCTGACGGACCGGAAAAATCATCGAGAGAAAATTTTGAACCCCCCCCCCCCCCCCCCCCGACCCCCCCCCCACCCCCCCCCCCCCCAACCCCCCCCCCCCCCCCCTTGGCCAATGCGGTCTTACTATCTCAACTCCAGGCTCAAGTTATTCCCGGGAAAGCTCAAATCCCGATGGTCATGAGGTCCCTTTACCATCACTGTTGTGTTTCCACAATGGAGCCATCGAAATTGTTTGGAGAGGAACAGTGAGCAACCATTCAAGGTTAATGGCCAAAGATTGAAGCACTAATTGGGGAGGCGAATTTTGATCAGCCAAAAATCCTCAGTTGACCTGGCCAATGGATTGGAGGAGCAATGATAGTCGAGCTAATATGACTTTAAAATAAAGCGCTCCTCGGGAGGCAACCCGAGATTACTTTTATTATTTCTATTCTTGTGTGATTTTTATTTTTAGTTTGTGTGATTTCATTTATAACATGCTTGATTTTGTTTTTTATGTCAGGTGTCCAATTCATGCCCTCGAACCGTATTTTGACTTGATTCACACTTTGAGTTTGGGGGTTGCATATCGTTTCCATTGCAAACACTAGCCGTTGTACAGAGAAAGAAAATTTTTCAGGTATCCTGAGTCACCAGCGCAGCTGCGCCCAATTCTTCAGTAACCTTCACCAGCGCCGCTGCACCGGGCCACCTTGCCATGCCAATCATCTGAAACCAACTGCGGCAGCTGCGCCTCACCATCAGTTCATTTCTGGCGCAGCTGCGCCTGGTTGTCCGCCTGAGCCCATAGCCTGAAGCTCAGCGCAGCTGCGCCCGGGATCGGCGGAATTTTTTTTTTTATAAAATAGGTCAATCCCCATTCAGTCACAATCATAAAACCCTTTAAACCTAACTAACTCTCTAGCGGAAAAACAAATACCTCTCCTCTCATCCCTACCCACTCTCACAAAACCCTAACCTTCAAAACCCCTAATCACATACCACCATGCCGAAGCGTTGCACGCACTCCCCAACCTTCTTCTTCCAGCTGCTAAACAGATCCGAATCTTACTGGTTTGGTGGCATCAAACACTCTGGATGCCACCAAATTTGTCAATCTCTCTGCACAGCATTACTACTGGGAGGGTGGCTATAGCGTCAAATCCTTCACTTACCAGAGAGGGGTTTGAAGCCCAAGGCACATGATGGGCGTTATATTCTTGACCAAACTCCGGCGTTATGGGTTGGTTGTTATTCCATTGAGGGACACCAAAGTCAGCCCCGATAGCCATCGTTCAGGAGTTCTATGCCAATGCCCGGGAAACACAAATATGGGTAGTTCCTTCGTGCGGGGCAAGCAGGTATCCTACTTCGGCGGGAAGGCAATCATAAGAACTTTTTCGCCTGCCATCTGCTACTACTGAGGCCACCGGGGGGGGGGGAACTGGGTTTGGGTACTATGAGCCGATACCGAAACCGACCTTGGAACGCTTTAGATACATGAGGATGTGCCAACCGGGCACGCAGTGGAAGACTCTAGTCAGACCACCACCTTGAAGGTTCAACTTCCCTCAGTACCGCGCTAAAATAGATTGTGCCCAAGGTCGTGGTACGCCTTCATTTGCCTGCGAGTATCTTGGCCGACCACCCATTCATCAGGACGTTAGTATTTCCATCACCTTAAAATATATCCCATAATATGCTTTTGACTACCTTGTTTCAGACTTGTTGCAAACTGTGAACTAACTCCCGATGGTAGTAGTCTGGCACAAACAATTCTTTTTCATTATAGCCTTTTCATCTCTACCCACGTGTCAAATCGGATGTTGCCTGTACCTTCTCCCTGGCTGGTTGTCAACTGATCCCCACCATGTAACTGCATAACTTCAAATTTCTGTAGCGGCAAGTTTGACTTTCTTACGTTCTGAGGTAATTATGGACACTCAAAAATACTCTCCATCTTTCTTCTCCCCATTTCTAGGTAAGCCCTCAAGAATCCACTTCCTACCTTGGAACGCTGGAAATTTTCCATCTTGATGTTATCCAAGTTATCATCTTCTCCTATTCCGACCTCCTCTCTTCCCTAGACAACCTCTTTGCCGTCGATGGATGAAGTCAGACTCGCGATCCTCATCCTTCACTAAAACCCACCATCATCGTAAGTTTCCTCCCTTTCTAGCTTTATTTTGGTTGTGTTCTTCCCTTTTTATGTGCCCCATGAATATTTTGAGGATGATTCCTCCCCAGCCGTCGACTCAACTGATCAAATCGTTCATTTCATCATCTCCCATCTCATGTTCCATTCCTTATTCATGGCTTCCAACATATAGGCTTCATATCAAATGATTAGTAGGAAAGGTTTCTTCATACATCCATTTATCCTTTGAGCTAGACATTGTTTTTTTTGCAAAATAAGGGTTAGTAGAAAATTAATTTCCTCATCTCTCCCTCAAGTGTTTTCGCTCCGAAATTAATGTATCACTTCGTTTTATGCACTCAAATAGGCTTTTTCCCTCAATATATTCTCACAACTCTTGCCTTTTACCAGTTACTATTCTCTACTTCATAGGTTCTTTTTGAATTAACCAAGCAAAAAATTATAGTTTTTTCAAATCAATTCAAAAATAACTTATCACGAAACAATCTATAGAGTGGTGTAATTTCGGAATACCACTAATTATTATGGATTAATCGCCTTAGTACTCCTCTTATAAGCTTCTAAATATTAAAATTAAGCACATCAATTGAAATAAAACTAAAAAATAATTTTCTAATTATTTTTTTTTACTCAACAATTCAAACACGAAAAATAAAGATATAAGTAAACTCGCTAGGAACTTAGCTTATGATACCCAAATGCTTAGGAACTCCACGGGGCACGCTTGTGTGAGGTGATACATCCGACCGGTATCATTTCTAACAAAGATTATATGGTGAATTTACTCGCAACACCTTAACCTCTCGCCTAGATGTAGACGATAATTTTGGTATAATTGCTTGCCGTTTCGGAAATTCTGCGTTGAATGAACACGCAAAACGACAACTTGACTCCCTTACTTATATTGAAATTGATAATTCTTGGTACACATCGACGATTTGATGCCTGGTAGAAGAACGCCACATTACAACTATGTATTTATTGTATGATAAGTATCAAATTGAATCTCAAAGAAAAAACTAAGAAAATAACTTGGAAAAATTCTTTACTCAAAGGAAACCAAAAAGTAGAGAATAATTCTCTATAAGTTATGATAAAAAATTTAAATATTATTGAATCCCCTCTAAATTACAACCATAAAACTTATTTATAGTATCCATAAAACCTTTAGAATCCCTTTTAAAAAGGAAATAAAACAATTTGATTTGGAATCAAAATTTTATCTAACAAGCATCCCTTTATTAATGTAAAATTATAAAAGAACTGATTAAATCTTTAAAATATTAGCCATTAAAATTTATCCAAAATGTATGGGGAAACGAACCGCACTCGAATTTCGTGCAACGGCGTGGCAAGCGCCAAAAATAAGTACTGGGTAACGGCACGATAAGCTGCCGAATAAAAAACCCACGCCGAAGGTCCTATGAGTAAAATTCATCCTCTGCATCAGGGCACTAACAGCGCTGGATTTAACCTTCATCACTGGCGCGACAACGCTGTAGTTCAGGAACTGCGTGCTACACCTGTTTGCCATTAGGCGCGCGGCACGCGCTAATCTTGGCCTTCATTGAATGGGCGTGGCCACTGTTTTGGGTACTAGGAACTTGAAAGTCCTTGCAATGTTTTTTCCCCTCTTAATGGCTTGGAGGTGACCCCACTTAATCTCGATATTCGACGATCTTAGGACCTCCAAACATTACACACCCATCTGAACCCTCGCGAAAATCATCCCAAGCTTCTCGAATGAGGTACCATTAAGACTTTTCCTTGAAGCGTTTTAGAGCCCGAGCTTCTCATCAACAAGCCTAACTAGAACTTGGGCACCGATATCCGCGTCCATGGTTGCCAATCATTCCCAACCTAAGGATGTCTCTCATCAGAATGGTAATGCGCCACACCTTTTGCTGGGATCATACCCCTCTTTGCCCTTGGGATCAGCTAGGGGATCCGCCTGTTCGGTAATCTTCTTCTATGCTAATAGTAAAGTCAATATTTTTGTCGAGGGAATCATTAAGCTAGGAGTGAATTCACGCGCTGCACCTTATCTTCCACGCTTTTCTGTTGGGTTTTTGGCTTTGAAGGGAATGGTCGGTTGTGGCATGTTGGTTAAGGATGATTGCCTTGCATTCGATGGGCGAAGCATTTCCGTTCCTTCGTGGTGGTTGCCCCTGTAGCCTACCAGGGAGACCATTCTTTATTCTTATGGCCCCTCTTTAGGAACGCACTTCCATAATTCCGTGACTAGGTGTGCCTTCTGCTATACAAGCTTCTAAATGTAGTAAGGTCCTTGATTTTTCTGGCTTTCTAATCCCATATTCTGCCATTTTTTCCATGCTTTTATATCATTTCAAAAAAATGGGCTTACGAAATGCCAACCAACACCCTTTCATAGTATGGAGCCTCTTGAATCTCAATAAAGGTCATTACTATTTTCGTTTTCCTCCATTAGTGGACTCACTTGGGTAACCATCTGTCTCCACCTTTGGGCATAATCTCGGAAGGATTCATTAGGTTGCTTCTTGATCCTTAGTCATTTAATATCTATCAGGAGCCATCTAAGATTCCAAACTATACTGATTCAGGAAAGCATAGGTTAATTCCTCCCATATGTGGATTTTGGAATTGTCAAGCCGAGCATACCCAGGTTCTTGCTTCACCGATCAAAATTTTCTGAAAGAGCTGCATTCTGAGGCTCTCGTCTTCAGCATAAGATCTGAGTTCCCCAATGTATACTTTCAGGTGAGTATAAGGGTCGCCCAACCCATTGTACTTCTCAAAAGTCCGGCACTTGGAATTTGTCAGGATATCTAAGCCCCTGGAAATATGCATAGGTCAGAGTACTCGACACTTTCGTAATTTTTTTGCTCCTTTCATAGATCTTATGGCATCTTCTATTTCTTTCACCTTCTTTTTGATCCCTGCATCTTCCTTCATCCAGGGATATTGACTATTTCTTTTGTCTGATTGGCAGAACCTTTGGTATCCTTGTTATCGAATTAAAATATAGGGACCTGAGTCTGCGTACCCTGGACTTGATTGCCCCCTAGACCGGAGGATCCGGGTTAATCTTTGGTTATTTTGCACTGTTCTTTCAATATACTGGTTATCTCAGCTATCTATTTTTTAAAGCTCTCGAATTCCTTTCGAGAGATAGGGATGGAGTCTGGTGCGGAACCTTCGACCATTTTGGTAGGTGGTGTTCGGAACTTACAAGCTCGGAGCCGGGGACCAAACTTACAAATAAAACAGGACGTAGTTTAGTATTGAGAATTGGTAGGTTTGGATGCATGTTAATGCAGTATGTTTCATATTGAGGGATTTTTAATCTTTTCCTGCAAAATAATGATTAGTGATCTTATGACGGGATGAGAATACGGAAGATGATTAAATCGAATATGGACGATATTTTATAAACAAGGAGTAACAGGGTATAATGAGACCTTCCCGTAACATTGGGTTTATCTAAGACTGACCTACCCTAAGGTTACTCTCGCGGGCTTTTTTCGGCATGGAGGTCCCCAGATCTTCGCAACTTACCTCAAAAAGAATGAGGTCTGATCTTTCAATTGGAGCGAATCTGAGTGGTACCTTTCCTGAGCCTCGTGGGTGAACGCCCCCTTAAGTCCAGTAATCAACAGTCGACGGGTTTCGCCTCCTGGTGGAGCAATCACATAACATACATTCGCATACATTCATCGTCCCTTACCGCATGCATATGATGAAATTTAAAGTATGAAAATATAAGGCATTAATCATAAATACATTCGAATTATTCACATCACACAGATAAGAAAGGAAAATAACAAGATTGTACGCGACTTAAGCCCTCTAATTACCCAGCAGAGTCGCCAGCTGTGAACGCCAGGAATTTTTCTAAATTCGTGTTTTACCCTTTTTAAGATTTTTGATTTATTCTTTTTCGCTTAAAGGGTGATTTTTAGGAAAAAGCCGACACAAATGTCGACGGGGTTTTGAAAGGTTTATTTTAATGATGGGTCAATTAGACAGAGCCGCCAGTTGGTAAAGATTTAAATGGATGTACCAACTCATTCGAATTTTTAGATTTTTCGTAATGTGGCCCAATATGTGACTCCGTAAAATTGGTCTCAAAACCGAGATGCATAGAGTCTGGGGGCTTACTTAAGCGAGGGGAAGGTGTTAGGCCCCCCTCCCCCCGACTTTCGTGAAAAACACGGTTACCACATCTTATTATTTTTCTAAGTGTGAAGTGTGTGTGTGTGTGTGTGGTATAGTGGTAAGTATTCCCGCCTGTCACGCAGGTGACCCGGGTTCGATCCCCCGCAACGGCGCTAAAATTTGGTGTACTGTCGCAGGCAACCAAAAATAAAAATTTACTGCAAAAAATATTTATGTAATAGTACAAGTAAGAGTCGATCCCGTAGAGAATGATTTGTTTTGTTTTTATGCTTTGTAACCAAAATTGGGGGTTTTGATTGTGATTGTTAAAGTAAACTAAAAATAATGTAAAATAATTATTAAAGTAAATTAGAGAAAACAAACCTTGGATTAAATCAACTTCCACCTTAGAAACCTACACTGATCATTGACTCAAGCATAATCGATTAATATTTTGAATATTCACCGTTAGAATTAATTCACCATTCTGAATCATTCCATGTCTTTTCTTAATTTTAGTTAGATAGAAACAACCGATCTAAATAACCCTAACTACTAAACAACTTCAGCACAAGCGCTAAAAGTTTAATCTAGTAGATGCTTTAAGAATTAAAAAAACCTATGAAGCTAAACAACATAAGCACAAGCGGTTGCATTTAATTTAGTTGAGTATTCTTCCTAAGATATAATAATCTCGTGATTTGCAGTCAATTATTAACCTTAGTTGCTTCGCAATCACAGTGACCAAATAATTACGGATTTGATGTCTAATTTAGCAGTAGATTTCAACACTTAATAAACTAGTATGCATCCTAGCAATCAAACATATCAATCATAGAATTCAAGCGCAGAAGAATAATCAATACTCAAAATAATAATTAAACAATTAAAATCAATTAGATCTCACAGTGTAATAATCTGAGGCTTCCATCTCCTTAATCCAAGAATAAGAATTTAGTTACACATGACCTTGAAAACACTAAAGAATAATAGAGAGAGAAGATTGTAGATAAGTCTCTAAACTCTCTTGGTAATCCTCTATTTATAGGCATAAGGTATTAATTCTTTTCTATGTATGTTTCAACTTTCTAGTGGCAATTAACTTTCCTTCAAAAAGATCTTCTAGATAGATTTTTCTTTCCTTCATTGGATTTGACTTGCACACCAAGATTGTTCCACTTCCTTTCCTTATCCTTGTAGGATTTTTCTTGTTTCTTTCCTTTCATGAATAGAAACATTAACTATTGCTTGATCATCAAGATATTGACATTATTATAATAAAATATTTAGTCCAAATAATGCTCAATTTTTCTCCAAAGCACTTCCAAAGTCACAAACTCCTTTAATTGCACCTAAATAAAAATATAAGAATAATGAGTGTATTTAGGCACAAAATAAATACAAAAGATAAACCATTAAGGGATAAAAATATAACATATTTTATTCTCATCAATGTGTGTGTATGATTTTTAAAGGAAATTCGCTATCGAACTTTGGATCAAAATTGTGAGATGTGCGTTATTTTAAAAGCAACTTCAAACCTCTTTTGAACTTATGCGTGAGGGATTTGATTTAAGGAAAAGTTTCATTTTAGCTTTTAGTTGATAAAACCTTTTTGGGGTGAAGTTTCGAAACATATGATTTTTTCAAACCCTCCGCCAAGTAAGAATTGAGATCCTTTGTTACGTTCAATTTTAACTTAAGGTTGTCTTATTAACCCAATGCGATTTGATTTTAAACGATCTTTGTCGTTTTATTAAAAAATTATTTTTTTGGTGATAAACGGAGAATTAAGCATCAAAAATAGGGTCGGGACAAGCCGTGGGCATGAAAGTCATCTCAATAGCCCCGAACACCTATAATCGCAACTTTCACTATCACGGGGGGCCTTAAATCCGATTTTCATAGGATGGAACCCTCGATACTGTTTTTAAGGTCCAAATTAAATTTACAATGATCGGATAATAACTTTATAAATCGAAATAATGTCCATCGTGGGAATTATGCCAATAATCCATTTCAAGAATCCCGGCTACAATATTCCTAGGCTCACATCGTGATAAACAATATATATTTAAATAAGAAAATAAATAATAAAAGGAGATCTAGGAACGGGCTCTCGTAACCCTATCTTGTAGATCGCATGATTGAAGCCGACATCGCGAGGGACTATATGTATTGATGAGATCCATTAACGGGACTTAGATCCATGAGAATAAATCCATAGATCTAAGGTTTCCTAGATCTATACAATGACATAATTGGGATTTAAAACCAGAAGCACATGAAAAAATGTAATCCTAAAACCGCTATCAGGTGATTCAATTGTTAGAATCCCTAGCGCGATTAGTTAGGACTGAAAGTAGTATGCACACAAGCCAATCATGATTTGATATGATGTAGCATATACTTTGTAATCTTATTCGGTCATTAAAGGCATTTTAACATTATCTACATGGTGTTGTTATATTAAATGTGATAAACCCATAGTTTTGAGCAATGCTTTTAGAATCATGAGGGTGATCATGCTAATGAGATCTAAATTCTAGATAGCTCACAAACTAAAATTGTTCCTAATCGATGGATTACTATAAAAGGGGATTAGTGAATCCGGATAGATTCGTACATACGTTGCTTGCTCTTATGAAGAGGATGATTGATCTCATAATCATTTGTGTGGAGACACTAAAGCAAGTAAGTAGGTGCTTATTAGAGAATAAGTTCACTAAACGTGGCTCGCTAAGGAATACCTAATGGAGTTTTACTCGCCTGTCAATAGGAATTCCTCTAGTGATAGTAGTACAAGTGATCCTTGGACTTGAGATCATCATAGTATCTTGTGTATGATGAATTATACTTTGGCATGTCCCTTAAGACCCTTAGGGTATATCAAAGGGTATGATTGGGTATAATAAGTTGTACATGGAGATAGGAGAATGGTCAATAAAGAATCGACCACTTCTAGTAAAAGGAGTAAATGTCCTATGTGATTCGATACAAGACAACTCAGAAGTCTTTGGCTAAAGCAGAATGAAATTAGAAAGGAGTTTCTAATTTACATTGTCAGAGTTGTGCATTTGAGAATCGAAATGCATATAATTAAATAAAATAAGACTTGACAGTAAATCCATGTCTTATATTTAATTGGGACATTGTATGGTAGAAGGATTGAATTGTACGGTAACTATGCAAAGAAAAGGTTCTTTTGTGATTAATGGTTGAAATCTATATTATCTGGAAAGTCGTTGGATCACATAAGGGGGCTTACCCATATTGTAGAATAAATCTTATTTATTTAAATGAATTAAATAGTCTTAATTTAATTTATTTAAAATATAATTAGAATTGTTTCTAATTGATTTATTCACAAACCGGTTTTAATATGGAGAACCTTAAAACGTCACACCGCTAAAGAAAAGATATTTATTTAAGATTTAAATGGCATAATTGTAATAATAAGTTCAAGTGTATTTAAATTTTAATTCTATGGAGATAGAATAAATTAAATAGCTTAATATTTATTATTTAATATTTTGGAAATATTAAATATAAATTAATAAGAGGATTCTTATTATTATTATTATTATTACTATTACTAGTATTTATTTCCTATTAGGGTATTGGGGAATTAATTAAATAGAAGTACTCTCTCATAAATTCCTAATTAGATTCAGGAGTTTAAATTAATTAAAGGGAGTTTAATTAAAAAAAAAAATCCTAATCCTAAATAGTTTAGGAGGGATTCCCTTATATCTATAAATAAAGAGAAGTTTCCCCTTTATCATGATTTTAGGGTTAGACAATTACACACTCTTCCACAAAAATTGGAGAGAGAGTACTTGCAATTTCTATTAGGAGATAGAAAACTAAGATTTTTCTGCCAACACCCATTCTTCCTTGGAACAAGTAATCATTTCTTTGGTGGAATCATCTCTAGAGGTCCAAACACTTGGGGTGGCTAACGTTGATCAAAGGAAAGGAATTTCTAATCCGGTGGAATTCAAGGAGAAACGCGAAGGAATTGGCAGGTGAACTGGTACCTGAGGAAGCTTTGATTCACGAGAGTATAATTCTCTATCTCTGTCTCTTTCATTTAGTTGATAATTGAAACATAAAAGATGATCATGGGTGATGGGTTTGTTATGAAAAATTTTAAAATCACATTTTATCGCTGCTTCCTGCACTATTTTAATGTAATTGAATTTGCATGGTAGCGCGCTATATTACAAAACCTTAACAGTGGTATCAGAGCCTAACTTTTGTGCGAATTATCAATTATTATGAATTCCATGTATGTATTGGGGTAATCGCAGATTGGATCGATTTTGCTAGGCAACAAAAAAATTTTTCGAAGTCTGCTTACGCGGTGCAGCCGCGCCGCTTCCAGTTCATTCTGGAGCACTGGGCCGTTGCCTGAACACAGAAAAAACGTTTCTTGGGGTTACAGCGCTGGCCGCGCCGCTCCTTAGTTCATTTTGGAGCGCGGCCGCGGCCGGTTCTGCAGATTTTTGAAAATTTTTTATTTTGATTTTATTTATTTTCCATTAAGATAAAAGGATTTATTTTTTTGAATTGGAATATAATTAAAATTAAAAAGTTTTATTTTAACTTGGAATTGGATTTCATGTTAGTTTAAAATTAAAGGAGTTTATTCACATATGGAATAGGATTTCCATGTTTCCTAAATATAAAGGAGGTTTATTCACATAATGGAATAGGGTTCCATGTTTCCTTAAAAAATAAAGATGTTTATTTTGATAAGGAATAGGATTTAACATATTTTATTTTTCCAAGCAATTTTAAGTTAAAATAAAGGAGTTTGTTTTGAACTTGAAATTGGATTCCATTTTAATTGAAATAAAAGAGTTTTATTTTGATTTGGAATTTGATTAAAATAAATAGGAGGTTTATTTTTATTCAAAATTGGAAATTAAAATAAAATAAAGGAAGTTTATTATGATTTAAAATCTTGATTGAAAATAAAGGTAGTTTATTTTTGTTTTCAAAATTGGATTTCTAGTAAAACTTTTAATTACCCATTAAATGATATTCAATGCATATATGGAATGGTTTTTATTTATTCATGAGATGAATGTTATTTATTGATACGATATGGAGGATATGTATGATAATAAATAGAAGATTGATTATGGACTATAGCTGACCCAATATGTGATTGGATTTTATTTTAGTGGATGCTTGAATGAATGGGTTTTTATAAATGGGGTTTGCGGTACCTCGTCTTCTCTAAGTTTTTCTTGATGTAAATTCTATCTTCCTCCTATGTAACCTTCCCCTTGACTGTGCTGATCAAGGTTTCTATTTATTGAAAAATAGTTTTATGTAATAGGATTTAGTTGAGAATTACTTGAAGAATTGGAGACAATATGAGCAAGGAGCGCTTGAAGACCCGTTTGTAATGGAGTCCCGGGTTTAAATGTAATAGTTTATATTTAAATTTGTGTTCTTGCACTCTAGGTTTGGACCTTTATGGTTCACTTGGATGGCTCTAGTGAACCAAACTAGAATAAAAGTCCATAATCAATTCCGGGTAGAATTATAGTATTCTATATGTGCATGATTTACTATATATATATATAATCTATATATTATACAACCATTCTTCGACATGTTAAAATAATATGACGCGTATTTTATATTTTTCTATATATATAATATATATGTGCATGCGCGCCTAAACAAGATGAGAACCAAATAATAACAAACCCCTCAAAGAAATTTATATTAAGTCCTAAGCGTTCAAAGTATATTTGGAATATCGAATGTCGCCTTCCCTAGCATGGTTAAAGCGATATGAGTATTTAAATATTTAATTATGAGTTTGTTGTGTCACACAAGGCAAGTATTTATAATATTTAAGATGTTTGCTTTATCACATTTGATGGCTCTATACATAGACTAAACGAATGTTGTTTTGTTGTGTCCACACAAGGACAGTGTTTTTCTTTCGAATATAATGGAAGTGCTCAGGTTGGACTTAACTTGGATAAATTTTGATTCGGATGTAATCACACTTGGATCAAAAACTTAATCTAAAGAGACAAACAATTAAAAGGAGTTACATCGTGATGTAATTGACAATAGTTGTCTACCTATTTATTTATATAATCGATTTGTTGTGTCACACAAGGCTATTTACAATATTTGATATGGGATTCCTTATTCTCACTAACAAATCTTTAATTACATTTGTCGAACTGTATATTAAGGGTAATATAGTATGATGAAAAATAGTGGGAGATACCAATTTAAGTAAAGACCTAATTTATTTTGGTATATTAATAAATGAATGTATGCTCCTAAAATGTTGTTTTAAATTACAAAATTCATTTATAGGAATTTTACGATGTCTAATTCAACTATCACTGTGGAGCATATTAGATGCTAATTAACTGTGACCAAATAACATGGACTAGTTAAGGAATATTAAGAATAGTTCTCAAGGCTTTGAAAAGTTATCTTTCTGTCTTTAATATGCCTATCCCTACAATGGTTGCTAGGACAATACCTCTGAGGAAGAGATTGCTATTTTTTAGAATAGTGGCAAGATTGATGCACCAGTTGGCTCAATGCATCATGCTCCGCATCCATGAGTAATCGAGCTTTAGCGTCAGCATGAAACTATGGATGCTCCTACTATTAACTCCTGCACCATCAAGGAGTTGAAGGGTGAGAAGAAAAATAGGACTGTTAGAATATTAGATATCTAGGGAGCTCCTTTCCGATCTAGAATGAACCGATGGCACTATAGTACAACGACAAATTGTCCTAAAATAAATCAATCATGATTGAACAATTGGGACATAACGGTTTTAATGGATGGAGACGTTGATCTCCAAGAGATTTGAATCTTGCAATCAACTATTCGGTACTCTTTCTCACAAAATTGATATGGTGCGGTGGTCTGGGGTGCTATCGTTGAATATTCACGATGAACAAGCTATATGTCAGCCTGCCTAAGTTGCTTCTTTAAAACATGAATGAAAATAGTAAAGAGTCACTTTCCAACTAAGGAAAGACCAAGTCTTACTGGTAGAATGATTCTTCCAGGTACGCGGAAGAGGGCCAAAGGATCTTCTGAAAAAGAAGAATCAATTCAAAGAAGGTATAAGGGAAAGGCAATAAACTAAGGACACTAAGAACAAAAACTGATGCAGATAGCAAAGGAGTTTGTCTTCCACTGCAATAAGCCTGGGGGACACTGAGAAAGGAAATTGTAAGGAGAATCTTACAAGAGGCTAACCAGAAGAAGCTTAGTGAACGCTTCGGTTACAAATACAGGTTTGTTCCATGATTGGAAATACAATTTTTCTATAATGTCAAGGTTCTACTTAGGATATTGGATACCGGTTGTCGTTCTCAACGTATGCAATCCAAATGCAGAGACTAAGCAGAAGTAGAAAGCTAAACAAAGAATAAGTAATCTTATGTAGTGGGAAATGGAGCAAAGGGCTGCAATTAACCATAAGTACTTATAGATTTAGCAGTGCCTACGGGCAAGTCTATTTAAGTTAATAAGTTTGTGTATTATGTTCCAGTTCTCATTAGAAATATTATGTTCTTTCAATTGTTGGACAAAGGATGTTCGAGGTTTCTGGTATTATATTTTAAGAAACAATTGTTTGTTCTATTTTATAATGATAATGTTTTTGTTTGAAACTGGAAGATTATTTGATGGACTTTTGTATACTGTAACTTACATAAAAAATTATCTTTACAAAATTGAACAAACTAATAAAAGAAAAGGAGATGGTCATTCAAAAGAGTTGAATAGTGTGTATTTGATGAAATACAAGTCTGGGATTATTTTTGAAACGTTCAAAGAGATTCAGAAGTGAAATAAATTGACAATAGTATTAAGATTCTATTGATCAGATCGAAGAAAGAATAACTTGTCGCAATGAGTTTCTAGATCATCTCAACAATGGTTATTTTCTCATAATGGGACAAAACCTCTTGATACGCAATAATTGTTTGGTGTATCTGAAAGGAGAAATTGTACTTGGTTCGGACATGGTGCACATCCTATAATGATTTTTACCGACATTCCAATATCCATCTAGGGTTTATGCCCTAGAAATGGCTTGCATATCTACAAAATAAGTAACCTCCAAAAATCCAGCCCCAAGGACTCCATAAAGCTTATGGCTAGGGAGGATTCCTAGTTCTTAAGTAAGTTAAGATAAGGGGTTTGTCCAGCTTATGTGGGAAAAGTTTCCAAAGATAAGTTTGGGACAGAAAACTGACAATGTGCAAATTATGTGGATATCCTAAAAGAAAGTTATAGGGGTAGCTTAATTACTGTAATTCCTACATTGCCTTCGCTTTTTTAGATAAAGGTGTTTTAATCATTGAAGGAGCTAGTGTGGAGAGGTAATAGATCTTGAAGGAGTTTCAAGAGAACCATAAAGCACTTTAAAGTTAGACAACCGAGGAAACCTTGTATGAATATATCCTATTGTACCATAACTGAATCGTAAATCTGGAAGAGTAAAACCGAAGATACCTGGGAGTGAGGTTATGGGAATTCATCATAGAG
Source organism: Aralia elata (assembly GCA_034770075.1). Taxonomy (NCBI): domain Eukaryota; kingdom Viridiplantae; phylum Streptophyta; class Magnoliopsida; order Apiales; family Araliaceae; genus Aralia; species Aralia elata. The sequence goes on along the minus strand of JAVJAP010000199.1, from coordinate 144,990 downwards.
GGATCGATTGATGAGGTTACGCATCATAGAGGATGAATGATCCAGTTATAATACGATGAGGCTATGAGTAGAAGACAGTTGGTTCTCAGAAGAAATGGGCAGATAGCCATAAAAAATTCGAAATGGACTCTATATAAGAGAAACCAAGTATTTGAACTCTGGTTTACTCCATAAAAGGGCATAATGCCTAGAGAGGGTGGAATAAAAATTTGGGTCATTTAAAGAGAAAAGATTGGGGCCAAATGGCAAGGTGCAGAGACCTATAAGACCAGAACCATGCTTTAAAAGGTTTTTCAAGTCCAAGGAGTTGACTGTGATAAAACCTTATTACCGAGGTTATTATGCTCAAGTTCCATTTGGATTTTACTTGCGATGCAAACCAGCTTATTATAACGAAATTCTGGCAAAAATGGATTATGGAGACGCCCTTCCTCAAATGAATACTTGAGGGAAGAATGTAATGTATGATACAGCCAGAGGAATTTGTTTCAAAGGTTGAAGCTAAAATCGTGCTTTTTGTTTTAAGCTACAATGATCCATGATGGATTGAAGCAGAACTTCTCAAAGTTGGACCATTTTGTTTTGATGAGACAATCAACAAGGTAGTTTGATTTTTATCAAATAATGAGAAAATGAACCTTGTGTGATAACAAAAAGGCGCCGTCAGTGGGAGCCGCTAGTGACATTACTTGGTATTATATGTTTGATATACTACTGATTAAGGAATGACACGATCAATGCTTCACAATTCAGTAAAGATTAAAATTGTCTAAACATCCTTACCTCCATGAATAACTTGGGAGGAACATCCTATAAATTGGGGATATAAATCTATATAGATAGATTTAAAAGGATGTTCGGCCTTGAACCCAAGGAACATATATTCAATTTGATACTAAAAGGCGTTTAAGCATGGCAAACTCCAAGAGATGTCTTATGATGATTGAGCAATGGAGTGTATCTTCTCTAAAAATTATCCTCCAATTAAAAGGAGATGATCGCATGAGTTACTATCATGCTATGCCAGTGTAATATACAAGGCCTGATGTTTGATCAGTCATATTCTGGAGAAGATCACTGTAAGACAGTGAAAAATATCTTTATAAGTAACCTAACCCGATATTGAGGATGTGATCATGATACACTGGTGGAGTCTGAATTAAAACTAGGAGTGGCTAAACAGACTCAAGTTTTTTCAAGGACTGACCAAGACGATAACAAAATCTCACTTTAGGGTAAAAAGTTTACCTCAAAAGGTGGTTTGCAGTGAATTAGAAAAGTTCCAAACAGCAAAGAGTTTGCTGGTTTAGTGACAAAGACAAAGGTATATAGCTGTAAATGAGAGTCGCAAGTTGATTGTTTGGAATTGAAAAGTTCATTACAAATAAAGAACTAGCCGGAATAGTTCCTAAGAAATCTCATCTTTTGATTCAAAAACATTGTATTGCAGCAACATTTATTTTGATTAGATGAATCATTCGAAAGAAGAAAAAGTCACTATAGAGATAGTGGACTCTCGAGAACAACATTGCATATCCATCTACTGAAGCTTTATCCAACAGCAGGATGATCGTCACTTAGAGAAGAAGGGTATTAGATACCATGACAAGTGGCTTTAGTGTAAGTGGGAGATTGAAAGTAGTATGCATACAAGCAAATCATATTTCATATGATGTAGCATATACTTTGTAATCTTATTCGGTCATTAAAGGCATTTTACATTATCTACATGGTGCTGTTATATTAAATGTGATAAACCCATAGTTTTGAGCAATGCTTTTAGAATCATGATGGTGATCATGCTAATGAGATCTAAATTCTAGATAGCTCACAAACTAAAATTGTTCCTAATCGATGGATTACTAAAAAAGGGGATTAGTGAATCCGGATAGATTAGTAACATACGTTGCTATGCTCTTATGAAGAGGATGATTGATCTCATAATCATTTGTGTGGAGACACTAAAGGCAAGTATGTAGGTGCTTATTAGAGAATAAGTTCACTGAACGTGGCTCGCTAAGGAATACCTAATGGAGTTTTACTCGCCTGTCAATAGGGGAATTCCTCTATTGATAGTAGTACAAGTGATCCTTGGACTTGAGATCATCATAGTATCTTGTGTATGATGAATTATACTTTGGCATGTCCCTTAAGACCCTTAGGGTATATCAAAGGGCATGATTGGGTAAAATAAGTTGTACATGGAGATAGGTGAATGGTCAATAAAGAATCTACCACTTCTAGTAAAAGGAGTGAATTTCCTATGTGATTCGATACATGACAACTCAGAAGTCTTTGGCCAATAGCCAGAATGAAATTAGAAAGGAGTTTCTAATTTACATTATCAGAGTTATGCATTTGAGAAATCGAAATGCATATAATTAAATAAAATAAGACTTGACAGTAAATTCATGTCTTATATTTAATTGGGACATTGTATGGTAGAAGGATTGAATTGTACTGGTAACTATGCATTGAAAGGTTTCTTTTGTGATTAATGTTGAAATCTATATTATCTGGAAAAGTCGTTGATCGCTAAGGGGGCTTACCCTTATTGTAGAAATAAATATTATTTATTTAAATGAATTAAATATTTTAATTTATTTATTTAAATATAATTAGAATTATTCTAACTTGATTTATTCACAACCGGTTTAATATGGAGAACCTAAAGGGTCACACCGCAAAAGAAAAATATTTATTTAAGAAGTAAATGGCATAATTGTAATAATAAGTTAAGTGTATTTAATTTAATCTATGGAGATAGAAATAAATTAAATAGCTTAATATTTATTATTAAATATTTTGGAAATATTAAATATAAATTAATAAGAGGAGTTTTATTATTATTATTACTATTGCTATTATTTAATTCCTAATAGGGATTGGGAATTAATTAATAGAAGTACTCTCTCATAAATTCCTAATTGGATTAGGAGTTTAATTAATTAAAAGAGTTTAATTAAAATAAAAACTCTAATCCTAAATAGTTTAGGAGGGTTCCCTATGTCTATAAATAAGAGGAGTCTTATCATGATTTAGGGTTAGACAATTACACACTCTTTCACAAGAATTGGAGAGAGAGTAACTTACAATTTCTATAGAGATAGAAACTAGGGTTTTGCCAACAACCCATCTTCTTGAACAAGTATCATTCCTTGGTGGATCACCTCTAGAGGCCAAACACTTGGGTGGCTAACGTTGATCAAAGGAAGGAATTTAATCGGTAGAATTCAAGGAGAACGCGAAGGAATTGGAGGTAATCTTGTACCTGAGAAAAGCTTTGATTCACGAGGGTATAAATTCTCTATCTCTGTCTCTTTCGTTTAGTTGATAATTGAACACAAGGATGATCATGTTGATGGTTTGTATGAAAAATTTTAAAATCCATTTTAAAATTCGCGCTTCTTTCTCACCGCACTATTTATGTAATTGGATTGCATGTCCGCGCTATATACAAACCTAACAAGGACCTCATTCCCATTAGATATGGATCTTTGGTTTTGTAAAGGTACTTGAAAAATCGACTTAAAATATTACAAATGACTAGATCCACAATAGATCTAAGCAGGATCTAGCAAAAAGGTTAAAGCTTTAAACTTTGAAAACCGTTAATAAGTTTAGATTTAGGTTAGATCTATGGTGGATCTAGTGAAAAGATCCTAACTTTGACAATGGCAAGATAAAACTACCAATAAAAATGATCTAAATCTAAAGGAGACACGATAAAAAGGTATGGTAATCGAAAGATAAACAAACTTTAAGCACAATAATGGACAAAAACACAAGAGATCTCATAGATCTACATTGAATTTACAAGAAAAATTGAATCTTTCACCTTGGGGAACAAGATTTGACACCTCCTTGCTCTCAAATTCGTATAGATCTAGCTAATCTAATTCAAAGTTGGAGAAAAATCTAACAAATTTGAGCCAAATCCTGAGCTCCTCTCTCTAAGATACTTGCTTTCTCTCTCTAAGATTCCTCTTTTTTTTTGAAAATCTACTGAAAATCAAAATTTATAGGCTTCCTTGGGCAGCCGCAAGTGCATCTGCGGCTAGCCCAGGTGGGCCCACGCGCCTTGGTTTTCGTGTCGTGTCGTCTGTTTCTTCGTTTTATATTTGCTGATAATGTATGTAACCTTCAATCCGGGAAGAGTTAGGAGACGTGTCATATCATTCTGGAAAGCTTTTTTCGAGGGCTATGCAATGACATAGGGTTTGGCCAATTTTTGGATCTGGGAAGATGGAGCAAAATTACATAAATAGATCTTTCCGTTGATGCCAATTTGGTCAACAGTCGTGCCTTGGATAACTTGTTACTTCATAGTCGTTGTGATGACTTCTTGTAACATTGGTCCGAGTTTTTTTGAAATCCTCTGTTTCAGCACGTCTCGTCCTCTGGCTGAAATGACTTTTTTGCCTTCCTGTTAGGGTTAGAAGATATATGCGGGAATTTCGGGTGTCTACACATCAAATATTTACTTAAGAAGTGTGGCATGGAATAAGCTACTCGCATGAAAACCCTTATTGCTTCTACAACTAAACTCGACAAAGATGATGATGGTAAGTGTATTGAGATTACTCAATACAGAGATGTATTGATTGGGTCTCTCCTATATTTGACTGCTAGTAGGCTAGATATTATATTCTCTACTTGTATTTGTGCTATATTTCAAGATAATCCTAAGGAATCTCATCTTACAGCTGTCAAAAAAGGATTTTTCATATATCTCAAGGATACTCTATATTTGGGATTGTGGTACCTCAAGGAGTCTCCCTTTGATCTAATAGGGTACTCAAATGCAGACTTTGCAGGATGCAAAATTGGACAGAAAAAAGCATTAGTGGAACTTGTCAATTTCTTGGCAACAGACTTGTATCATGGTTCAGCAAGAAGCAAAAACTCAGTTGTCAACTTCTACTGCTGAAGCTGAGTACATTGTTGCTAGTAACTGTTGTGCTCAAAGTCTTGTGAATGAAGAACCAGCTAGTTGACTATGGGTTTAATTTCAAGCCTATTCCCATCCTCTGTGATAATACTAGTGTTATCTCAATTACTCATAATCCTGTCATACATTCTAGGACTAAACATATAGACATCTGATATCCACTTATATTAGAAATCATGTGTGCAAAATGGTAATATATCTCTGCATTTTATTTCAACTGAAAAATCAGCTAGTAGATATGTTTACTAAAAACCATTAGCTGAATCTAGGTTTAACAAATTGATAAGTGAATTAGGAATGCTTAAATAATTTGTGTCCTTAGTTCCATGTTTCGGAATGATACTAACAAGTGCAGGCAAGAAAATAAAGAACTATCCAATAATTCATAATACGATTGTAAAGTTGTTCAAACAATCATAGAATAAAAAGGAGTTCAGTAAAGCTGAAAGGAAGTTCGCAGAGTGTTAGTTGTCCAGATAAGATCGAGGAGCAGAAGGACATAATCGTAGAGTTAATAACTATATCAAAATTTACTCTATGGCAAATATATCTAAGGCGGTTAATTTTAAGGCGTGTATCACTTACGATTAAGTAAAGCAAGTGAAAACAAGAAAGTTATTGTTGTGCAACTGTAAAAAATGCAGAACAGAAGTGACGTTGCAACCAATCAAATTATGCCACGTCTCCCCACACAGCAGCAAAATTAAAAGGAAAGTAATATAAAATCTTTTCAAATTTTCTCTCTGACCTTTAACGCTTATTTATTCTATCTAAGTTCAAAGCTATCAAACTTTTAAAACTTTTCGAGCCCTAACTTCTCAAATTATCAGAAAACTTAAACCACTTTTGTGATCTTTCAGTCTCAAATCCAACTAAATGGCAGACTTATCAAGTCGTTACTGGTATCCAACTCTGCTTCGACAGATTCGGTGAGGCTGATCAAAAGTTTAGAAGGATTCTCAAACTTAGTTCAAGATGTTGGCTTCTTTGAATGTCTAGGATCCAATACCAAAATCTTGACTGAGATGGTAAAGGAGTTCTATCTAAATGCCACATATAATGAAGGAACCCTAGTTACCAGAATAAAAGGCACAACTCTTCAGATGGGAGCTTCTGAAAATCAATCAGTGCTTAGGTTATCTCGGTCAAGGATTCACCTCTCTTGATGAAAGTGAATATGAAAGAAGGAAATGAAGGATAATGGGTTATAAGGAAGAACCCTCAACTCAAGGGACTCAAGAAGAAGGAGTTCCCTCAATAATATGAATTCCTTGCTGAGATTTATGGGTAAGTGTATCATCTACAAAGGACACTGCTCATGATTCGGTAAGTGAACTATAGTTGAAGTTCATTGAAAGCCCATTGTCCAGAATTTGGCGCCATTTTTATGAATTAGTTTTAAGTGGATTGAAGATTACGGCAAGAAGACGGCTCTAGGTAAGCCTGCCCCCAAGATGTTCCATGGAAGGCTTATTAGTATTATATTAAGTAAAAAGACTGAAGGACAGAATAGCCGACGACGAAGGAGAAGTTTTGAATGCTAACAAGAAGATTACACCCAAACTGTTCGACAATTGGAAAAGGAACCCAGTGGAAAATTTGAGGTCAAAATAATCTGAAGAAGGAAGTAAGCATACGATAAATGAAGTATAAAAGCCCACAAAAGGGAAAGGCAAAAGAAAAGTTGAAACAATTTAAGGAAGAAGTGTCTTAGAGGTTGGGCAGCTCCTGAAGTTCGTAGAGCTCATGACTCCATGATCGACTAACCTATCAAGAAGAAGAAGAAGGTTGAGAAAGGCGACACAAAAAGTTCCTAAGGAGTCTTAGAAAGGTTCTTCATACTCTGGGGTGAGGAAACAAGACGAAGATATCAACACCCCCATCTCTAAATTTGTCTCACAAAGCGGAGAAAAAGGCTAAGAAAGGCAACTACTCAACCTGAAGAAACAAGCAGGAGAATCTGTGCCTACTCAAATCGTAGAGCATATAGAAGAAGAAAGAGAAAGATATTGAAGAAGTACCTGTGCTTACAAGAAAAAATCAAGGCAAAAGCAAATCCAGTTCTTCTGATTCAAAGACTGAAAATGATTCAGCTGAGAAGGCTTTTATGCCTGAGGCCATAAAATGTGGAAGAAATGGCTTAAGATGCCTCAGTGCTTGAGCCAAGACATGCTGATGATTTTGGCTATGAAGGATGTCACTTACTGAGCTCAGTAAGGAAGATGATTTAGCTGATATGCCAGAGTCTAAAGAAGGAAATGAAGAAATGGTTGTGAGGGATGATAAGCTAGAGCCTCAAGATGATGATCAAACTATGAAAGAGTTATGGTCCGAAGCCAAAAGGAAAGAAAAAAAAGAAGAAATTTAGCCAAATGGTGGAAAAAGGAGATAGAAGAAAGAGGAGAGCTGAAAAAGAAGGAAGATGAAAGGAAGAAGAGAAAAGGAAGAAATCAAGCAAAAAAGGAGAGAAGAGAAGAGAAAAAGAAAAGAGATGAGGACCAAATTTAGGCAAGATGAGTGCTCAAAGATCGATTCATTCATCTGATGACTCTCTACGATTGACTCATGCTATCGAGAAAGTTATAGGAGATGTGACGCCCCCAAATCCGTGTAATATCAAACACAGAATATGGTGCTCACGATAACATCAAACACCATCATCTAACTAAACAAACAAGCTTCACAAATAATAATAATAATAATTACAATAGTATCCGAATAAAATCCCAGGTTTACATAACCTTAAATAAACTTAACCTTAAACTTAGCGTTTATCGCTAAGATACATCAAATGCGAAAATTTAATTAATTATTAGAATATAAACTTTCAATTCTTTATCTTAGTTTTTTCCATTGTCCTTGCCGAGCCCTCTGCCTTCTCCACCCTTAACTGAAATGTTAAAGCAAATGAGCACAAATTGCCCAGCAAGTATATAAAATAATATGATAATGAATATCAAAAGTAAAATCATCTGTTTTGACATTTCTCCAAAATCGAAAGAATACTCAAGAAAATAGTGTTCGAATGTCGAAGACAAGAGGTTCTAGAATTTTCACAGCATACTAAGAGGTATAAGAACCCTGAACATTATTTTTAATTCATCGAAAACCATCAGAAGTTTTGACAATCAAATAGATTGTAAAAACATTCTCTGCAAGTACTCCAGGTGATCAGCCTTTCGTACCCTATATTGTGCACAAGTATAAAGTTTAAATCGCATAAGCGTAAATGGGACTATATGCCCATCATCAATTTTAACCCCGTTAATCGGGTTGTTCATCTTAGTATTCATGGGAGACTGCACCAAAACAATTTGGTTTGGTAGACTTTAAGTAGCTACAATGAATTTGAATAATGCAAATGATAATTGTTTTGCATCATTAGTATCTAGCCGGAACAAAAGGCCAGAAGGCATTCTAAAAAGAACAGTTCATATTAAATTAAGAACTTATACACAATTGAAATTGAGTTATAATCAAATTGAACTTGAACAAGATATAAACCTCGAATGAGATATAACTAGTTTCCGTTTACCGCTTAACTATACTTCAAATAACCTATATATTCATATATAGATATTCATTAGCCTTCTATACTCATTAAACAGACTCTTAGATCATAATCATTCAACTCATATCTAATGTAACTGCTATATGCTTACAGATATGTATTTCAGGCATTACACTTAGTCAAGTATATATTCACATCAAGTAATCATATAACTCAAATTATTGCTTTTATTTTTACTTTCAAAGGTTTCATTTATAAGTCCCTTTATACCTTTTCAAACCTTGATTCCAAATAGTCATAGCATGTTTAAACAATATAAGTATGCCAATTGCCTCATAACAAAACTTATAAGAGCTTATTATATAAGTATCAAGCCTTAGTTCACAGAACAGAATCCCTTGGCAACTCTGCAGCACGGTGCAGTCGCACTGAATTTATGCCTGGGAGTAGCGCGGTCGCGCTACTCCCTTTCAGCCTAGAATTGAGGTTTTCATGCACAACTCATTTACTAGCATGTTGGGGTCTTTGTATACAACATATACACACAATAACCTGGAAACTTAGAACCAAAATAAATCCATGCATTCAATATTCAGTTAACACATTTTGAAAATTTCCTTTTTAAAAAACAAGTTTAATAGTTTCTTTTCCTTAAAGACTGGCTAAGATCATATTTGACCCTCAGATTATTGCTACATAGGTTCTTATACACATGTTCAATGTGTAATAGAATATATCTCTACGTCATTTCTTCAATCCATGGTAACTTTTCCTTTAAAACTTATCAAATCGTAGCTTACAATTTCAACTTTGTGATAACATACTCATGATACAACTTAAATAGGTGTTTAAAGCTTTTTCATGCTCATTATACTAGGTTACATTGGGTTTTAAAGACTGAACAATTAAAAAGAAAAATCAGTTTTTATTCTGGTGCAGGCGCGAACCGCACCTATGTTTAGCCTTGGTACCAGCTCGGTCGCGCTGGTACGCAGACATCAAGGTGTTTGTGACTGCTGCGAACTAGACTTCCAAAAATCCATACAATAGCAATTTAGACACACCCAGACACTATAAACACAACCAAAACAGTATATCATATATTCTTAACAATTCTATTAGCACCAACAACACTATTAGCCAATTTAGAGTCTCCAAAACAAGCCATTTTTGTGCATATTTTACCAAATACTAATTTCTTAAGAATACAAATGAAAGTTCATAATCTTACCTTTTGAATGTTTATTCCCCTTGATTTGCCAAAGATGATGTTATGCTTGTTTGCTTCTTATAATCCTCTGAAATCCCAGAATACTTCAAGCTTTCTCAAGCTTCTCTCTATCACAACTTTTCTCTTTCGAGTAGAAAGTGTTTAACCAAAAGGAATAGATTATTTAGAGAGGAAGTATATATATAATCCTTGCATTCCTTCTAATCCCATCTCTGAATTTCATTAGTCTTTAGTCCCTTGGGATTACCCATTAATCAGTTGCAAGAATTAAAGAAAAGGGATTTAAGAAAAGTGAAGGGATTTTAGTTTTAAAGGAAAATAACTCCCTCCTCATTGTTTTATTTCATAACCGTGCACTACATCAATTTTGTCCCATAATTGGTAATCACGTGGATTCCATCAGACAGCTGATGCATTCTATTATTATTTTTAAATTAATTCCAATCAACCAATTAATAAGCTATTTGACCACTTTGCCCTCTGGAATCAAACATTTTTGATACTATAGGTCGATTCCTACTAAAATCGACGTTCCGAACGTCGTGAAAAATATTCGTTTTGGTCAAATTACCCTTCCGAAATTCGAGTTTGACTTTTTACCCGAAAAAGTCAACTATGTTAACTTTGACTAAAAAGTCAACCCCGACATATTTTGTGCTTTCAGTCCATACTTACTAATTTCGACGTTCCGGACTCAGTCTAATATATAGTCCGCGTCACCAAATACACACTCCGAACTCAAATTCTAGTTTAAATTCCATACCTTGCAATTTTATTAAAATTATTATCCTTTTGAGTTAAAACAAACAATTAAATTGATTTAAACTAACCATTAAAAATACATCTCATCACCTAAGCATATACACATACATTTAATTAATCACATCGAGTTTTCACATAATTTTCATTTAAAAAAATATTCGTCGAATTACATAAAGGTCTCGGATATTACATTCACCCTCCCTTATTAGGATTCCGTCCCCGGAATCATTACAAAGTTAAACAAACAAATTAGGGTAATTTTTCATCATCTTCTCCTCGAGTTTCCCAGGTAGCTTCTTCAGCATTGTGGTTCCTCCATACTACCTTTACAAAAGGTAATCACCTTATTTCGTAAAACTTGTTTCTTTCCTATCAATATCTTGAAACAGGAATTTCCTCGAAGGTTAAATCTTTCCTCAAACTGAATGTGTTCATATTCTATGACATGCTTGTAATCCTTCTAGTAAGGTCGTAGTACTGACACATGGAACACGTTTGTGTACATGCTCCAGCTCCGGAGGTAAAGCTATTTCATAAGCTACCTCCACCTACTCGCCTTAACACTTACAAAGGGTCCTATAAACGTAAACTCAGTTTTCCCCTTTTTCCCAAATCTCATCTTCCCCTTCCCAGGGAGATACTTTCAGGAAACACATAAGAACGGCGTCAAAATTCACGTTGTTGCCGATGTTGATCAGCATATTTCTTCTGTCGATCTTGAGCCGACACTAATCTTGCTCGTATTGTTTTGGACAATATCTGCAGTCTGTTGTACTAATTCTGGTCCTAGCAGTTGACGTTCACCTACTTCATCCCAGCATAATGGCGATCTGCATTTTTCTTCCATATAAAGCTTCATAAGGTGGCATACCGATGCTGGTTATGGTAACTGTTGTTGTATGCAAAACTCCACTAACCGGTAGATAGTCATCCCAACTTCCTTTAAAATCCATAACGCACGCTCTTAGCATGTCCTCTAAAGTTTGGATTGTTCTCTCACTCTGCCCATCTATCTGAGGATGATATGCAGTGCTCAACCTCAGTTGCGTTCCCATGCGCTCTTGGAAAGCTCTTCCAGAAATTTGTTATGAACCGCGTGGATCGCGGTCTGACACAATGGATACCGGCATACCATGTCTGGAGACAATTTCTTTGATGTAGAGTTTTGCCAATTGATTCAAGTTGAATCTGATCTTGATCGGCAAAAAGTGCGCTGACTTAGTCAATCGATCGACGATCACCCATACTGCATCATAACCCTTCTGTGTAGTTGGAAGCCTTACCACAAAATCCATCATGATATGCTCCCACTTCCATTCCAGTATTTCCAAAGGTTGAAGTAACCCGCTCAGTTTCTGATGTTCTGCCTTAACTCTTTGGCAAGCCAAACACTTGCTGATGCATTGCGCGACCTCCCTCTTCATATTGGGCCACCAATAATGTTGGCGTAGATCCCGATACATTTTTCTGCCCCCCGGATGAACTGAGTAATTCGAACTATGAGCTTCATGCAAAATTTTTTCTTTTAACTCGGATACCGCTGGCACCCAAATTCTCTCCTCAAATCTCATCAGTCCATCACCATCCACCCTGAACTTAAGCTCCTCCCCATCTGAAATTCTCTTCTTTAACTTTCCACATTCTTCATCGATGCCTTGCGCTTCTCTTATCCTATCCAATAGAGTCGGACGAGCCTCCACTGCAAATAATTTCTCATCTGACTCCTTTGGACTTTTTACCACGAGTTTTAACCTCGCCATTTCCTTGATTAACTCTTCTTGAGTTGTTAACATTGCCAACTTTTCACTTCCCTTTCTACTCAACGCATCTGCAACCACGTTAGCTTTTCTCGGATGATATAAGATTTCACAATCATAGTCCTTAATCAGCTCCAACCATCTCCTCTATCGCATATTCAGCTCCTTCTACGTGAAAATATACTTTAGACTTTTATGGTCTGTGTATATTTCACACTTTGCACCATATAAATAGTGCCTCCATATCTTCAGGGCAAACACTACCGCAGCTAATTCCAGGTCATGGGTAGGATATCCCTTTTCGTAATCCCTCAACTGTCATGATGCATACGCAATAACTTTACCATGTTGCATTAGCACACAACCAAGTCCTTTGTGTGACGCATCACTGTAAACTACGAAGTCACCTGTATCATCTGGTAAAGACAACACTGGTGCTTCACTCAATCTTTTCTTCAGTTCCTGGAAACTCTCCTCACACTTTTCCGTCCAAATAAATTTTATTGACTTCCTTATCAGATTAGTCAGAGTTCCTGCTATTTTCGAAAAATCTTGTATGAACCTTCTGTAATAGCCTGCCAATCCCAGGAAACTTCTTACTCCTGTTGGTGTCTTCAGTTGTTCCCAATTAAGTATTGCCTCCACCTTTGCTGGATCCACAGAGATCCCGTCCTTGTCAATCACTTGACCCAGAAATTGAACTCTTTCCAACCAGAATTCACACTTTGAAAATTTCGCATATAACTTCTCCTTTCTCAACGCCTCCAACACCATTCTTAAATGTTCAGCATGAACTTCCTGAGTCTTAGAATAGATCAGAATATCATCTATGAACACAACTATGAACTTATCCAAGTATTGCTTGAATACCCGATTCATCATGTCCATAAATGCTGCTGGCGCGTTCGTTAACCCGAATGACATCACCAGGAACTCGTAATGGCCATATCGAGTCATGAACGCTGTCTTAGGTACATCTTCCTTCTTCACCTTTAACTGGTGATATCTCGTCCTCAAATCGATTTTGGAAAAATATTTTGCTCCCTTCAACTAATCAAACAAATCATCTATCCTAGGTAGTGGGTACTTGTTTTTGATCGTTACTTTGCTCAACTCCCAATAGTCGATATAAAATCTCATTGATCCATCTTTCTTTTTCACAAATAAAATTGGTGCTCCCCAAGGAGACACACTCGGTTGGATATACTTCTTATCTTACAACTCCTACAACTGTACCATCAGCTCCTTCATCTCCATTGGTGCCATTCTATATGGGGCTTACAAAATCGGTGTCGTTCCAGGTACTAGATCTATAACGAATTCAATCTCCCTATCTGGTGGTAAACCTGGCAAATCCTTCGGAAACACATTGGGAAACTCATTTACAACAGGTATCTGCCCCATCTTTGCTTCCACCCTCTGGGTATCAACAACATGAGCCAGATAACCTACATAGCCTTTTCTCAACAATTTCATAGCTTATATCATCGTCAAACAACTCGAGTGTCTAGGCGATTTACTACCATAGAACACTACCTTAGACTAATTTGGAGTCTGAAGGTTTATACACTTCTTCTGGCAATCTATCATTGCTCCGTGGTTAAATAACTAATCCATACCTAGAATTATATCAAATTCTCCTAGTTGAATTGGAATTAAATCCACAGGCAACTTATGCCCCCTTATATCTATAACACAATTTCTATGAATATGGCTAACGGGAATTATTTCTTTATTCGCAACTTCTATATTCATAGGGGGTTCTAATTCTTCCTGAGGTAAGTTTAATCGTTGGGAGAATTCATGTGATACGAAGGAACAAGTAGCACCCGAATCAAATAATATGTATGCAGATATATCATTGACCGAAATGATACCTGAAACCACGTCCTTAGATACGACCGCGTCTTGAACTGTCATGTTGAAAGTCCTTGTTGTTGGTCGATTCTGAGTTGGTGGTCCCGAAATTGTGAGATTTCCACCGCTTGATCCTCCTCCTCCATTTCCTACTCCTGTATTTTTCTTTGGGCAATTCCTGGCCTGATGATCTAATGCTCCGCAATTGAAGCATCCATTCCTCTTTGGGGCAGGGCAATTGGGTGAGATATGCCCCTCATGCCCGCAATTGAAGCATACATTCTTTCCCTTTAGGCATGCACCAAAGTGACTCTTTCCATACTCCTTACAAACCTCTGCTCTTTTCTTCGACTCCCCAGACTTACCCCCAAAACTAGCTAGGTTATTGTTGTTGCTATTGTTGTTGTTGATCCACTTCCTTTTATTCGCACCACTGCTGCTACCTTCCGCTCTATTCCCTACTTCGCTCTTCTTCTTCTTCTCCTTGTTAAATTTTATCAAGGCTTCACTCCCGCCCTCAGCAATTATGGCTTTATCCAGAAGAGTAGCGAAGCTGTTCGTCTGCAACACTGAAAGTGTACTATATAACCATGGCTTGAGACCCTGCTCGAACCTCCTCGTCTTTCTCTCTTCAGTGTCGACCTGATGAGGTGTAAACCTCGCCAGTTCGTTAAACTTTGCGGCGTATTGGGGTACCGTCATGTCATCTTACTTCAGCTCCAAAAATCACATCTCTATGCGACTCTGCATACTCACAGGAAAATAATTTTCTAAAAAGACCTCTTTAAACCTCTCCCAGGATATCACACCTTCTCCAGCCCTATTCTGGTTTGCCTCCCACTAGAAGTTAGCTTCACCTTTTAGCATGTACGTGGCAAAGATCGTTTTCTGATCATCTCCTACTCGGGCGATTGCAAACGCCTTTTCGATTTCTTTAATCCATGACTAGGCTTCGATGGGTTATGTGGTCCCTTTAAATTCAGGGGGTCCCACACTTTTGAAGTCCTTAAAGGTTGCCACTTGGGCCATCTGAGGGTTATTATTATTATTCGGGGTCCGATTCTGTAGTGCCCCAACTAGTAGGTCTACAAATTGTTGCATGGGGTTCGGTTGATCCCCAGCATCACTGGCTGACTCTTTCGATGTTTGTTGACGACGTCTTCCCCTTGGCGTTTTTCTGATAAATAAAATTTCTATGTTATCATCTCATAACTTAATCTTACAACATTCATAGCTTATATATAAGCTTAATCATCACATCACACATATAAATAGACATATCTTATTAATATGAGAAACCATAAACCAAGATACTTAACATCTTATGGCAAAATGCCATTTACATCCCTTAACTTAAAACTGAAATTTAAATATTACATTAGTAGATAAGCGTTCCATACGACACTAATAAAAAGTTCATAGCAATATAAACTCAAAGACTCCTCCTCATAGCATCTTCATACTCCTCATCTGTCATGTCCAGAACTAGCCCTTGGCTTATAGCGTGTCTAGACCGGTGCTCCTCACGCGAAAAATGGTACACCCTATACTGGAACCTGCCATGCGCTGAGCTAAACGCGTACTACATCCTGTCCATCCTAACCTTCTTATTCCTTACCTCATGCTCTAACTTATCCCTCTAGTTTTGAGCCCTTACATGGCCTTTCATCTCATCCCTCTAGTAAGTGGTAATCAACTGTTTATCTGTTTGAAGACCCTGAACTCTCGCCTCCAATTCGTTTATTATATTTCCCAAGTGGGATCGGATGGCCTCCTTTTCTACCCTCAACCTATCTGCCTTCTGATCTGATGCACGCAACTTGTCAGCCAGATCCGCGTTCCTAACCATCAGATGATGCACCAATGCCCCGAGCAGTGCCATTGCCCCCTTCTCTTCTTGGTACTGTTCCTCCAACTCATGGACTCGATCGTCCAACTCCGTATTCCTGTCCATCAACTCATCTAGCAGCCTACCCTCTGGTGCTTCCTCAGAGTCCTCCTCGGGATCCACCTCAGAATCCTCCTCAGGGTCCTTATCTGGGTCTGAATCAACTACTGCCTCAACTATGGGCAGAGGTACAATTGCTACTAACTGCTCACTAACCACATGGATATCTCTAATCTCCTCTTCTCCTGACATCCTACAATCAAAACAAATAACTAGATTAGTATTTTAAAAATAAATATTTTTTTGGAAAAGTAACTAGACTCAACACTTTAAACTCTATGTGAGTTCATCTCTTTCTATCTCCACTAATTTCTCTACGGCTATAATCTAAGGTTCTCCCACCTAAAGTTTATAACCTACAGCTCTGATACCAACCTGTGACGCCCCCAAATCCGTGTAACATCAAACACAGACTATGGTGCTCACGATGCATCAAACACCATCATCTAACTAAACAAGCTTCATACATAATAATAATAATTACAATAGTATCCGAATAAAATCCCAGGTTTACATAACCTTAAATAAACTTAACCTTAAACTTAGCGTTTATCGCTAAGATACATGAAATGCGAAAATTTAATTAATTACAGAATATAAACTTTCAATTCTTCATCTTAGCTTTTCCCTTGTCCTTGCCCGAGCCCTCTGCCTTCTCACCCTTAACTGAAATGTTAAAGTAAGAATGAGCACAAATTGCCCAGCAAGTATATAAAATAATATGATAATGAATATCAAAAGTAAAATCATCTGTTTTGACATTTCTCCAAAATTGAAAGAATAATCAAGAAATAGTATCGAATGTCGAAGACAAGAGTTCTAGAATTTTCACAACATACTAAGGGGTATAAGAACCCTGAACATTGTTTTTAATTCATCGAAAACCATTAGAAGTTTTGACAATCAAATAGACTGTAAAAACATTCTCCGCAAGTACTCCAGGTGATCAGCCTTTCGTACCCTACATTGTGCACAAGTATAAAGTTTAATCGCATAAGCGTAAATGGGACTATATGCCCGTCATCAATTTTACCCCGTTAATCGAGTTGTCCATCTTAGTATTCATGCGGGACCGCACCAAAACAATTTGGTTTGGTAGACTTTAAGTAGCTACAATGAATTTGAATAATTTAAATGATAATCGTTTCGCATCATTAGTATCTAGCCGGAACAAAAGGCCAGAAGGCATTCTAAAAACAACAGTTCATATTCAATTAAGAACTTATACACAATTGAAATTGAGTTATAATCAATTGAACTTGAACAAGATATAAACTCGAATAAGATATAACTAGCAAATGAGGAGTTGGTAAATAAATTTCACAAATTAGGAAACATAATATCATGGAAACAAAATGAATTAAGATAGAATACTTGCCTTTCGCGTAGTTTATGTTTATCGCTTAATTATACTTCAAATAACCTATATATTTATATATAGATATTCATTAGCCTTCTATACTCATTAACAGACTCTCAGATCATAATCATTCAACTCATATCTAATGTAACTGCTATATACTTACAGATATGTATTTCAGGCATACACTTAGTCAAGTATATATTCACATCAAGTAATCATATAACTCAAATTATTGCTTTTATTTTTACTTCAAAGGTTTCATTTATAAGTCCCGTTAGACCTTTTCAAACCTTGATTCCAAATAGTCATAGCATGTTTAAACAATACAAGTATGTCAATTGCCCCATAACAAAACTTATAAGAGCTTATTATATAAGTATCAAGCCTTAGTTCACAGAACAGAATCCCTTGGCAACTCTGCAGCACGGTGCGGTCGCGCTGAATTTATGCCTGGGAGTAGCGCGGTCGCGCTACTCCCTTTCAGCCTAGAATTGAGGTTTTCATGCACAACTCATTTACTAGCATGTTGGGGTCTTTGTATACAACATATACACACAATAACCTGGAAACTTAGAACCAAAATAAATCCATGCATTCAATATTCAGTTAACACATTTTGAAATTTTCCTTTTTAAAAACAAGTTTAACAGTTCTTTTCCTTAAAGACTGGCCAAGATCATATTTAACCCTCGAATTATTGCTACATAGGTTCTTATACATATGTTCAATGTTAATAGAATATATTTACGTCATTTCTTCAATCCATGGTAACTTTTCCTTTAAAAACTTATCAAATCGTAGCTTATAATTCAACTTTGTGATAACATACTCATGATACAACTTAATAGGTGTTTAAAGCTTTTTCATGCTCATTATACTAGGTTACATTGGGTTTTAAAGACTGAACAATTAAAAAGAAAAATCAGTTTTTTTCTGGTGCAGGCGCGGCCACGCCCTGTTTAGCCTTGGTACCAGCGCGGCCGCACTGGTACGCAGACACAGGTGTTGCGACTACTGCGAACCAGACTTCCAAAAATCCATACAATAGCAATTAAGACACACCCAAACACTATAAACACAACCAAAACAGCATATCATATATTCTTAACCATTCTATTAGCACCAACAACACTATTAGCCAATTTAGAGTCTCCAAAACAAGCCATTTTTGTGCATATTTTACCAAATACTAATTTCTTAAGAATACAAATGAAAGTTCATAATCTTACCTTTTGAATGTTATTCCCCTTGATTTGCAGAGATGATGTTATGCTTGTTGCTCTTCTAATCCTTTGAAATCTCTGAATACTTCAACCTTTCTCAAGCTTCTCTCTTTATCACAACTTTTCTCTTTCGAGTAGAAAGTGTTTAACAAAAAGGAATAGATATTTAGAGAGGAAGTATATATATAATCCTTGCATTCCTTCATAATCCCATCTCTGAATTCATTGGTCTCTAGTCCCTTGGAATTTCCCATTAATCAGTTGCAAGAATTAAAGAAAAGGGAGTTGAGAAAGTGAAGGGATTTTGGTTTTAAAGGAAAATAACTCCCTCCTCATTGTTTTATTTCATAACCGTGCACTACATCAATTTTGTCCCAAATTGGTAATCACGTGGATTCCATCAGATAGCTGATGCATTCTATTATTATTTTTAAATTAATTCAATCAACCAATTAATAAGCTATTTGACCACTTTGCCCTCCTAAATCAACATTTTCGATACTATAGTCAATTCCTACTAAATTCTGTGTTCCGAACGTCGTGGGGATATTCGTTTTGTCAAATTAGCTTCCAAAATTCGAGTTTGACTTTTTACCCGAAAAAGTCAACTAGTAGACTTTGACCAAAAAGTCAACCCACCCCGACACATTTTGTGCTTTCAGTCCATGCTTACTAATTTCGACGTTCCAGACTCAAATATATAGTCTGTGTCACCAAATACCACTCCGAACTCAAATTCGAGTTTAAATTCCATACCTTGTAATTTATTAAAATTATTATCCTTCTGAGTTAACACAAACAATTAAATTGATTTAAACTAACCATTAAAAATACATCTCATCACCTAGCACATACACATACATTTAATTAATCACATCGAGTTTCACATAATTTCATTTAAAAAAATATTCGTCGAATTACATAAAGGTTTCGGATATTACAAGAGATATCAACAAGGGTTTTGACTCTACGATCATAAAGCTAGAAGATCCAAGTTATGAGGTGGAGCAACCTATTGGATATCCAGTACCTCCTCCCTCCATTCCTTATACATCTCAAGGGATCCAGAGGCGTATTGTGCTTGAAGGATATGAAGATCCCAACGTCACCCTACCTGATAAATGGATAGGATTTGGAGAAGGATGAATGAGACTAGTCTCAATGAGTGCAGATGAGCTCGTCAGCAGTTTCTATGACCAAGAGATGGATCGTAGTACCACTCTCTACGATCCTGATCCTGACAGTAATCAAATGATATATTTTCTGTCAGTTCTGCCACTACTGAAGGCTATAAGTTTGAGAGACCAGAGCTTTATCCGATGTAGTTACTCCACATACCCCAATCTGAAGCTGGTGGCTGAAAATTTCCCAAGAGTTCTCAAGTATGCCACCAAGCTGTTATGCTCTGAGCCCTACGATCATTCTCCTATGTCTCAAAAGGTACATGTTGTACCCTCTTCATTTCTGAGTTGCATTCTTCTTTCCTACGATTGGGACAAAGGCATTGAAGAGTCTATTACTAAATCTATAATTGATGAACAGACCATAAATACTCCAATCGTAGAGTCCCCAAACCCTACGATTGATGTTGATAATACTCATCCTTCGGTCGTTGCGTTTTAACACTCAATTGATCCTGAAAATAAATCTCACTCTCTGGTCGTAGAGCATCCATACTCTACGATTGTTAAACATTCAACACCCTCTTTGATCGTAAAGTCTCAAAACCCTGTGATCGATGTACATAATTTCCCTTCTCCTGAACATCAACCTATACCCATCCATACAGCTTCTCCCTCTCCGATTCAAATATCTCCTATGCTAGTTACACCCCACCAATCCCCAGTTCACTCAACCTCCTCTCCCTTTTCCTCTTCAGAAGAAGAACCTCAAAATTTTAAATCTGATAAATCCAAAGCATTTATTCATGTTTCTCCAAAAGCTTCACATGTACAATCACCACCTCCACCCCCAAAACAAGAATTCACTCCATCTATTCCCTCAGATATTCTCTCTTCCTCAAAGAAAGAATTTTTCTTCCGATCTTCCCTCTTGCATTCCTAAATTTATCTCAAGGAAATAAAGAACGCTCTGAGCCCCCTCTCAATCAAATTTTGGAACGTCTGGCAGTCATCCCCATAACTCAACAACTGTCTCACTTGACCACTCATATGTCTCGCGACATTGAGGACAAGCTCGAGAAAAATTCAACTGAGCTTCGCCATCGAATGGATGAAATAACTATCGCAGCAGGTCATCTACCTAGAGATTTGGGAAGAGAACTCTAGAAGCATCTAAAGTCCATGTTCAAGGATATGTCTGGTCGTATTCCACGATCGAGACACAATCTTCCTCAAAGCTCTTGATGATCAAAAAAAAGGTGGTGCTCACCCTTCAGCAACAAAATGAGTAGTCCATCAACTCTCTAACCAATAAGGTTTTTGAGCTCAGCACTAGACTATCTGCCTTTAAAAATGAGATGGAACTATATACTAACAGCACAACTACTTTAGTTACTCAGCAAAATGAACATGATGTTGCTCGCCAACGGGAAATTCGAGTTGACATTGCCATGAACTCCTCCTAGCTACAGGAATTAGTCGATTCAGTCCAGTATCTCTCTAAGGTGTATGATGACTAAAAAGGGAGAAGTTTAGACAGGGGGAGAAGGGAAAACAGAAGCAAGTGGAGAGATCACAATCTCAGGGGGAGAAAAGAAAAAGGAATCAAACGCAAGCATCCACAAATCCTCCGATCTTTAGATCACCATCTCGGCAGCAATTCCTATTCATCATGGCCACTCCTCCTCATGACAAGAATCGTTGAGTAGAGAGTTTCTCCTACTGGCATTCGAGTTCCCTCAGGTGATCTTGCATATCTTTAAAGAAATCTTTCAAGGGACTCATGTTATAGGGAAAGAGAGAATAAATATGCTAAATCTAGGCCCAAGAGACTCTGCTGAAGAAATTAGACGAAAAGCTGCCGAAGATAAAGAGAGGTTATGAACATAGAACTGAGTCTAAAAAGGAAATGGCTGTCAAAGAAAAGAGAGGTAAAAGGTAAAGAAAGTTTGTAAACTTTTCACATGATGTACAAACTATTATTCCATCAATAAATTCATCATTTTACTTTAGAAATACAGTAGCTTACTTTATCTTAAGTTATGTTTATTTTCCAAGCAAATGCATTATAGAATTGATGTGTGTTATGAAACTGCTGGTTTTGTCATCATCAAATAGGGGGAGATTGTTAGAGCCTGCATGATTATTATGATTTAATTTGATGATGAAAGCTATTAATGAATACTTGTGCCATGTACAATCCTTAATAATGATTTGTTGATCTAATGTACAAGGACTTAGAAGAATAGAAAGATCAAACTTGTTAGGTTGATCTAATTGAGTTGATCTGATGTTTAATTAATATGCTTAAGTTGAGTGTAAAGTTAATCTGCCAATTCATAATATTAAGTTGGGTCACAAAATTAACTTATGATGATAATACATCAGACAGATCGCAGAGCCTTTGCACCTATCGTAAAGTTCACTTCAATTCGCAAAAGACAAGTTTGCAAAGTGATCTGGATCGTAAACCCAAGCAAAGCTCACCAAGGTAAGACTAAACGCAAAGTGCTTCAAAGAATCGCAAAGTAAAAGACAAACTGTAAAGCAACTCAAAGATCGGTCAGCAAAAGAAAGAATCGTAGAGGCAAACTTTAGAATCGTAACGCAGATCTTCGCAGAGCTGAGAGTAGAGTTCATTCCTAGAGTTTCAAGCCTTTATCACATAGCTTTCTTCAGAACGAAAAGCAAACACTACGAACTTCCATGATCATAGAGTTGAATCAAGTCTAACAAGAAGACTGACATGGGAGCGTTGCTGATTAAAGGTCCCGATGCAACCACCAAACATCCTTGGCTGAAATCAAAGATCTGAAGATGTATCTAACAGCTACTTTGTTAAAAGTGACGTGACAAGATGGTAGGTGAAGTTGTAGGGTGATGTGACAAGCTAAACAAAAGAAAGCTGACACCTAAACTCAAAATATCAACATCAAAGATCCCAGAATATCTAAAGCATTAAATGTAGCAACGGGAAACTTGCAACGGGAAGAAAAATTAGGCAAAACTATAAAAGGCATTCAGAGATTTAAAATTAAAAAAAATGAATTACAATAAAAGTAAAAAACTCTGCCAAAGCAAAAAGAACATTACTCTACGATTTGAACATCTAGTTCAAGCTGTTAAGTACTTTGAGAAGAGAAACATAAAGCTAACTTAGCAGCACCTTTCAACAACATTCTTACAACTGTTTGTTCAGGTCTAAAGTGACGAATGAGATTTCAAGTCTTGTGGGATTGAAGTGGGCTTGAGTGTGCTTATCTGAGTGACAAAATATCCAAGGTCTGTTAGGTTTGAAGAGGGCAAGAGTTGTCCTTGTTAGAGTGACTAAATAGTCAAGTCAGCTGGGCTTTGAAGATGGAAAAGTATCCTGATCAAAAGTGATCGAATTCTTATTGAAAATTTCTACTTGTTGAAGTAGAAGAGTGGAGTAAGAGTTGTTCAGTCTCCGAAACCACTTAAAAATCCCTCTGTGTCATTTACTTCCCTATTTTACATTCCTGCATATTATTTATTCTGCTTGTGTGGTTTTAGAATCAAATCTAGATTCAGAACTGAGATCTAACTATAATCTACAAGGGGATTTTTAATAACATATTTCGTTATGCTTAATTTAAACCTGATTAACAAATATTTTGTAATAGCTTTAACAGAACAATTTTTAATAAAGAGGATCTATTCAACCCCCCTACTAAGTCTCCAAGAACCTTTGGGAAACAACAAACATCATTCTTGAAGCTCTAACATGCTCTTTGTGCTCATGGTGCCAATTGGTGGCTTGAAAGTTTGACTTTCCCATTTTGGGCCTACTTATGTAAACTTAGGGCCTACTCGTATAAACTTGGGACCTACTTGTGTGAACTTGGAGGTCCACATCTTCATGTAAAGTATTGTCTTTCTCTTCTTTGAAACTCCCCTAGTTAGAAACATCTCCAATAATTGGTTAAGCGTTAACATCATGAGGTGAATGTAAGGCCTCTATGAGGGGGAAGCCGACCTTGGGGCTGACCCTAGGGAGGTTGGGGCCGACCCTAGTGTGGGCTCCTACCTCATGGTGGCCTTATTCTTGTTCTTCGTGCTTTGCTCTCCTTTCCCATAACTTCCCTCAATTTGACTAAGTGTTGAACATGAGAGGTGATGAAAGACATTAGGGCAACCCTACCATGGGGGTGGAGCACCATTGGGGCCAACCCTTGGGAGGTTGGGGCCGACCCTAGGGTGTGGTTTCCAACCCATGGTGGCCTCCCCTTTGGTCTTTCTTTGTTTTACTCATTCTTTGAACACATTCTTTGTGACGCCCCCAAATTTTGGGGTCTAAACCACCCCTTCAAATTTGGGTCGTCAAAATATAACCTACAAAACACATAAGCTTTGATACCAACTGTGACGCCCCCAAAATCGGGTCCACACAATCCAAATTTGAGTCGTCAGAATACATACTACAAATACAAATTCTCTCACCAAAATCAATTGTTAAAATATCGCGAACATACAGCAATACACATATTTTAAGTTCTCAATACAAATATTATGTCACATATAATATGTGTCGACGCCGGGAGGAATCGCTTACGCGGGGGTTGTAACCCTTTCCAATTTTAGCCTTTTCATTAGATGACTTTTTTGGAAAAGGTCGGCATTAATGTCGACGGGGTTTTTTAAAGATTGTTTTTTTTTTATGATGAGCCAATTTAACCAGAGTCGCCAGTTGGTATATTTGAAATGGATGTACCAACTCATCCGAGTTTTCATTTTTATAAATCGCTGGCTCATATGTGACTCCGAATTAATTGGTCTGCGAATCGAGATTCATAGAGTTCGGGGGCTTGCTTAAGTGAGGGGAAGGTGTTAGGCACCCCTCGACTTCCGTGAAGCACGGTTACCGCAATCTTGATGCTTTCCTATCCTTTAATTCATGAAATGTGTGTGTGCGCGTGTGTGTGTGTGTGCCTATGTAAATGTTATGGTGAGTTTGCATAAAAGAATCATTTGGATTTTTTAGGGAAAATTGTGTTTTTCTTTTGAGAATGCCTTAGAATGTCCATCGGCTTAAACGAGAAAGCTTTATGAAAAAGGATTGATTTTCTTTGGCAAAAACTATGAGATTTTCCTTAGGTGTCGTTTTGGCAAAACAAGAGTTTTAAACCTTCGTAAAAATAGGAATCGAAATCTATACGTTGCTTTCATAAAATGATGGGCAACGTCAAGGATATCTTTCACCCTACGCACCAAGATTTAA
The DNA here is from genome assembly GCA_034770075.1 of Aralia elata. NCBI lineage: Eukaryota > Viridiplantae > Streptophyta > Magnoliopsida > Apiales > Araliaceae > Aralia > Aralia elata. The sequence goes on along the minus strand of JAVJAP010000199.1, from coordinate 120,027 downwards.
TAAAACGTTGTTTTATTTTTATAAAACCATTTTTGTGACGTTTGAAAACGACTTTCTTTAGCCTTCTCGTTTAATAGAAACCGGACATTCATTAACACCTCCAATTTTTTAGCTACGTGATGCTAACCTCCTAGTTTGCTTGATTTTAAGGAAAAACCTTCCTCGTTTAATCTTTGAAATCATTTTTTCGTGTTCCGAAATCCAATCAAGCATAAACACGCGTCGGGGCTATTCATGGGCATGTAAGCCATCAAAATAACCCCAAACGCCCACAATCACAAGTTTCACTATTTCGGGACCTTAAGCACGATTATCGCCTTGGCGTCGTCTTAAGGCCCGACGATTACATATTTACAATAACGGGTGCATCCACCCGATTACATACATTCAAAAATGTCCATCATCGGATTTGGACCACGGGGTCGCATTCCTAGGCTCACATCCGAACTTATTGCACAACCACCAAATGGATATAATGAGAATAAACAACAACGGGATGCCTAACACTCTAGGATGTCTTACAATGACGATCGAAATACACTATGAATGATACCATACCATAATAGCTAAGATTTGCACCAAACGGATATCATCGGGCTATTAGGGGGAATTTCATTCCGATGAGACCCTCACTAATAATCCCTAACCCATGGCTTCACAATAACATATAAAAAAACTACATTTAAGTTAATTCGGATGACCAAAAGATTAACAAAATGATATAACAAAATGCTAAGAACAAAGGGTTTTTTCACCTTGCAATTAATCCCCACAATATGTATGAATTCGTGTATTGAGTAGAGTAGAGAATATGGAATATAATCTCACAAATTTGGTACAATTCCTCACTCTTTTTCACTCTTTTTCTCTCCTAATTGCTCTTGTTTTGCTGCTGTTTTTGTTCCTACCGAGCTGCTGCTGCTGCTGAATGCTTCTCCCCTCCTCCTCTTTTTTTCCTGTATGCGAACTGGCTTAATAAAGCACTGCCAAGGGCAGCCGCAGATCTATCTGCGGCTGGCCGCAGATATATCTGCGGCTGGCCCTTGGTTCTCCCCCCAGCCGCGCTCGAGTCCCGTGCGCTTCGAGTCCCGTGCTGCCTCGAGTTCCGTCCTTGGCCGCGAATTGATCTGCGGCTAACTGTGCTGATTTTCTCGTTTTCCGTGCCTCGTCTCGATTTTCGTGTCATACCGTTGGTTCCCGCTGACGGGTTTGCGCTCGGCAGTCCGGAACCCGTCGGGAAACGTGCCACGTCATCCGGGCAAGCACAGTGATCAGTAACTGACTCTCGACACTCGCTTGTTGTCGTGTCGGCTTCAATATCATCCCGTCGTGGTGGTTTTGAGGGTTCGTCTTTATGTCCACCCTTTATTCTCGTGTGCCGGGTCAATTGACGATTTTGCCCTCCTGTCAGGGTTAGTATAGGAAATGCAAAAATCGGGTGTCTACAGCTGCCCCTCTTTATCATGTTTATGAAATGATAAATGGAATGAACAGGATAAAGAATAGACACTCGATGTATGAATGACAATGCACAAGAATGACAATACATACGTGATTTGCTTGGATCTCAGCCCTTCCCAGGGTTGTTGTTGGTTTGGATCTTAGCCCTTCCCAGGGTTGTGGTTTGTTTGGATCTTAGCCCTTCCCAGGGTGTTAGTTTGGATCTCAGCCCTTCCCAGGGTGTTAGTTTGGATCTCAGCCCTTCCCAGGGTTTTTGTTTTGGTTGGATGCCTTCCCAGGTTTGCTCACCACTCTGTCGCGGTTTGCTTGGATCTCAGCCCTTCCCAGGGTTTGTTGTTTTTTGTCTTTTTTCTTTTTGTGGATATCAGCCCTTCCAAGGGTTGCTCACCAGCTTGTTGTGGTTCGCGTGGATCTCAGCCCTTCCCAGGGTTTGCTCACCACTCTGTCGCGGTTTGCTTGGATGCCTTCCCAGGTTTGCTCACCCCTCTGTCGCGGTTTGCTTGGATCTCAGCCCTTCCCAGGGTTTGTTGTTTTTGTCTTTTTTTTTTTCTTTTTGTGGATACCAGCCCTTCCCAGGGTTGCTCACCATCTTGTTGTGGTTCGCGTGGATCTCAGCCCTTCCCAGGGTTTGCTCACCACTCTGTCGCGGTTTGCTTGGATGCCTTCCCAGGTTTGCTCACCACTCTGTCGCGGTTTGCTTGGATCTCAGCCCTTCCCAGGGTTTGTTGTTTTTTGTCTTTTTTTTTTTTTTTTTTTTTTTTTTTTTTTTTTTTTTTTTTTTTCTTTTTTTTTGCGGATATCAGCCCTTCCCAGGGTTGCTCACCATCTTGTTGTGGTTCGCGTGGATCTCAGCCCTTCCCAGGGTTTGCTCACCACTCTGTCGCGGTTTGCTTGGATGCCTTCCCAGGTTTGCTCACCACTCTGTCGCGGTTTGCTTGGATCTCAGCCCTTCCCAGGGTTTGCTCACCACTCTGTCGCGGTTTGCTTGGATGCCTTCCCAGGTTTGCTCACCACTCTGTCGCGGTTTGCTTGGATCTCAGCCCTTCCCAGGGTTTGTTGTTTTTTGTCTTCTCTTTTTTTTTCCTTTTTGCGGATATCAGCCCTTCCCAGGGTTGCTCACCATCTTGTTGTGGTTCGCGTGGATCTCAGCCCTTCCCAGGGTTTGCTCACCACTCTGTCGCGGTTTGCTTGGATGCCTTCCCAGGTTTCTGTCGGGTCTTGCCTTGATTCGTCGTGTTCGACGTCCGACTTATTCAGAATTTTGTATTTTATTTTCACATAACGAGTCATGTATGATGCATGCTTTTTATTCATGGATAGAGAATGACCCCTGTACAGTCTTTTTGATACTATTTTCCACAGGTGTCGTCGCCAGATGCCGTGGTATGCTTGGATCTCGATCCTCCCACAGGATTGGTCGGTGGCTTCTCCGCTGATTGGACGGTTTGTCGCCGGTGACAGAGATATGGCAGATGATCTTCCGGAACGTTCCTGATCCTTATTATTCTTTCCGGTGTCGGCGGGGCTTTGCGGAGGGTATTCTGAGCCATTAGGTCCCGGTCCATCCGGTGTTCACGCATCTCGATTACTACCGAGGCTGAGAGGTATGCTGCTCTTGTTGAGAGAGATGCTGCTATTCTGGCCAGGGATGTTGTTCATGCTGATAGAGACGCCATTGTATTGCAGACTAAGGCAATTATAGATGCTCACTCTGAGACCGTTAGCCGAGCCACTGCTTATTGGATCGCGTCGACATGATGGGGCAGCAGATTGCAGGGAATGTCGATGCTTCAGATCTATCCACCACTTTATTCCATCCACCTGCTTCGATTATTTTCAAATTGGTAGATCATTTTATTTCCTGCATGGACTGTGTCAGTTTCATCGGTTATCAAAAGAGAAACCTTTGTAACAAAATGACTTATTTATATAGACAGGTATTTAAATTTAGTCATTTTTCCTTTTTGTCGTATCGTTGCCTTTCATTGGACCTTCATTTTATCCAGCTAACCATGATTTTGATATTTCGCCTTCTTTCTCTTCTCAAGTCTTGATGGGGACTTGTCAGATATTGCCGCATATCCTGTCGATTTCATCGGCTGAGTCTTAGATTCGGGCTAACTGCTTGGTTGGGTTAGGGCTAGGTTATTTGAGATGAAACTGATCAGGTGGCTGGTTTTCGGGAGAGTTTCGAGGGTGTCGGAAGGTTTTCTGGCTGTTGGGAATCGGTTTTGATAGAAGAAAGGGTTATTTGTAAGGAATGGGACCGTGCCACAATGGCTGCCTACGTACCCCCACAAGTCGGGAGATCAGGTCCTACGTAGTTCGTTCCTTCAAAGAACGAGGAGAAAAATGATGAGGGATATTTTTTTTATTTATTTTTTTTTTTTTTTTTTTTTATTTTTATGCATAGAACCGCTTCACCGAGTCGGAATTAAGGGGTTGTGGAAACACCTCCCCATCCATTTCTTGCAGTATGAGGGCTCCTCCGGACAGCACTTTCTTAATCACAAAAGGCCCCTCCCAGTTCGGGGCAAACTTCCCTTTGGCTTCGTCTTGACAAGGCATTACTCTCTTTAACACTAGGTCATTTTCTTTGAATTTTCGAGGTCTTATCTTCTTGTCATATGATCGAGAGATCCTTTGCTGATATAACTGACCGTGCAACACAGCGGCCACCCTCCTTTCATCAATTAGGGCCAATTGGTCGTACCGACTTTGCATCCAATCCTCCTCGTTTATCTGAGCATCAATCAAGATTCTGAGGGACGCCATCTCAACCTCAACTGGCAGAACCGCTTCCATTCCGTATACCAGAGCGTACGGGGTTGCCCCTGTAGAAGTACGTACCGACGTTCTGTACGCCAGCAAGGTGAGAGGTAGCAGGTCCGGCCATCCCCGATGATTAGCAGACATTTTCGCCATGATCTTCTTGATATTCTTATTTGCAGCCTCCACTGCCCCATTCATCTTAGGACGGTAAAATGACAGAATTGAGGTGCTTGATCTTAAAACTGGTCGCATAATCCCTTCATGAGGGCATTGTTCAAATTCTTGGCATTGTCGGAGACTAAAACCTCAGGTTGCCCGTATCGGCAGATGACATTATTCCTGATGAAACCGACGATGATCTCTTGAGTTACTTTGGGGAAGGAAGCTGCTTCTACCCATTTAGTGAAGTAATCGATCATGACGAAGATGAATCGGTGGCCGTTGCTTGCTTTGGGCTCTATTGGTCCGATCACATCCATACCCCACATTGAGAATGGCCAAGGGGAGGTCATACAGTGCAGTTCATTGGGGGGGGGGGGCGCATGGATAACATTACCGTGCGCTTGGCATTGGTAACACCGTTTGACGTGATCATCACAGTCGGCTTTCAGCGTCAACCAGTAATGCCCCGTTCTCAAAATCTTCTTGGCCAGCATCGGCCCACTCATGTGTGGCCCACACACTCCACCATGTACTTCGTCCATAATCTTTTGGGCCTGTGTTTCATTTACACATCGTAGCAATCCCAAATTGGCATCCCTTTTGTACAGTGAATCTCCGCTCAGATAAAATTTCATTGCCAATCTTTTGAATTCTCAACCTCTCCGCTCGGCTGGCTTGGGTCGGGAATGGATCTATCCCTCAGATATTCCCTTATGTCGTGATACCAAGGCTGCTTTGGCAGAACCCCCTCGTCCGATAGTACCGCCACGTGCTCCTCGTATGCCGGGGCGTTCTGCACTGCTATCTCAATCTGTGGAACGTCCCTGCTCTTGATTGTGTGGATTAGGGAAGCTAAAGTCGCCAATGCATCGGCGAAATCATTCCGTCCCCGGGGGATATGTCGGAAAGCGATATCTTCGAACTCTTGCATCAGTTGGATAACGCAACGGTGGTATGGAAGCAACCGGAGCTCTTTAGTGTTGTACATCCCGATCGCTTGTCTGATTACCAGCTCCGAATCCCCGAACACCGCTAACCTTTTCACTCCCATGTCACGGGCCAAACGGAGTCCCAAGATACACCCCTCGTATTCAGCGGTGTTGTTCGAGTTACTGAACTGCAATTTAGTGGCTACGGGGTATTGCTCTCCTGTGATAGAGACCAGGACTGCTCCGGCTCCTGCCCCCTCCGCATTCATGGCACCATCAAAATATAATTTCCAGAACTGCCCCTCGTCATCTCCCCTCGCGCGCAAGATCCAGAATACATCTTCGCCCGGCAGAGGAGTGTCTAAAGGCTCCATTCCCCCTGATGGCGCTTCTGCCAATTGATCTGCAATTCCCTGCCCTTTCATGGCTTTCTGAGTTACGTACACAATGTCGAACTGCTGTAAGATTAACTGCCATCTTGAAAGTCGACAGTTCAGCATGGGCCGTTCAAAGATATATTTCAGGGGATCCATCCTTGATATCAGATACGTGGTGTGCCCATGGAGATAATGCTGTAATCTCATTGCAGCCCAAGCCAAAGCACAACAGTCCTTTCGATAGGGGTGTAATTCTGTTCACATCGGCTAAATCTCTTGCTGAGGTAGTAAATGGCCCGCTCTTTGCCTGATTCATTCTTCTGCCCCAGCATACAGCCCATCGCAATGTCATTGACTGATATATACATGAATAGAGGGATCTCATCCTTCGGGGGTACCAGCACGGGTGCTTCCGTCAGCTGCTTCTTAATGATCTGAAAGGCTTCCTGGCATTGCTCATTCCTCCATTCTTGGGAGACATCTTTTCTTAACAGCTTGAAAATTGGCTCGCACGTGGTTGTCAAATGGGATATGAAGCGGCTGATGAAATTTATTCTTCCTAGAAATCCTCTTATTTCCTTTTCAGTGCGGGGTGCCGGCATATCCACAATGGCCTTAATCTTAGCCGGATCCAACTCGATGCCACGATCACTAACCAGGAATCCCAAGAGTTTGCCCGATTGCACTCCGAAAAGCACACTTTGCCGGATTGAGCCTTAAATTGTATTTTCTGAGCCGGTCAAATAGCTTTTGGAGATGGGTCACATGATCAGATTCTATCTTTGACTTCACGATAATGTCATCCACGTAGACCTCTATCTCCTTGTGCATCATATCGTGGAACAGGGCCATCATAGCTCTTTGATAAGTAGCCCCTGCATTTGTGAGACCGAAAGCCAACCGTCTATAGCAGAAAGTGCCCCAAGGGGTGATGAAGGCTGTTTTCTCCCGGTCCTCCTCTGCCACCATTATCTGATGATACCCCGCAAAGCAATCAACGAAAGAGTACATCTCGTATTGGGCTGTGTTATCCACCAATATGTGTATAAAAGGTACTGGGAAATTATCCTTGAGACTGGCCTTGTTCAGATCTCTATAGTCAACACATACCCTTACCTTTCCTCCAGGCTTAGCCACTGGGACCACATTGGACAACCATTCTGGGTAGGTGGACACCATGATGATTCCAGCCCTGAACTGTTTGATGATCTCCTCCTTTACCTTCAAGCTCCATTCCGGTTTTAGCTTTCTTAGTTTTTGCTTGACGGGCTTGAAACCTTCCTTGATGGGCAGCTGGTGTACCACAATGTCGGTGGATAATCCGATCATGTCCTCATGAGACCAGGCGAACACATCCTCATACTGGCGTAGCAATTTGGTCATTTCTACTTTTTGGTTAGGGGTCAGGTCTGTCCCGATCTTGAGCTCTTTGGGTTGGTCAGGGGTTCCGATATTTATGGTGATGGTTTGGTCTAAGTTGGGTTTGGGTTTATCCTCGACCCACCCTTTGATCTCGTCAGGCGCGTCGTCGTAATCTGTCTCGTCCTGCTCAATACCCATTAAATCGAAATCCAGCTCGATATCAAAATCATAGTCATCATTCAAATTTGAGGGATCGCTTGTTAAGCAAGGAATACTCAAATTGGTACACCTGACATTGAAACAAAATACTGTCATATATATAATTCATCTTTCCACAATGGTTGCTCTTAAAATAACATGACAAACTAACATAGTTATGCAAAATATAAAATAAAGAACCAAAACTGGTAGACATTCATCCCCCACTCTCCGGGGTCTACCACCCCGACACCGTGTTTTACCCTTGTCTGGATATTATTGGCTCCACCGTCCAGTTATCGGTGGTCAGATCAGTCGGGATGCGACATATGACAGGCGGCTGCGCACCAGAGACTTCCTTGACGACTACCGCCACATCGTATCGGTCTTCCCCCATAGCATTGTTAGGGATAACTAACCCTGCCCAATCGATGACAGGCATACTCTGTTGGGCCCCCGACGTTGTGTCCGTATCCTTCCCCTCTCCAATGTTCATTGATGGTCCAGAGATATAGCATTTGGTTTCGAACTGCTGCATGACCTCCCGCAGGAAACTCCTCCTTTTGACTGACTCATCATCCGCAGGAGTCAATTCTTTACCTTCTAATTCGGACACGGGCTTGTCCGTCCTTTGTTCATCATGGTCCCTCGGCATTAGGATTCCAGTCGATCGAAATGGGGCTTCCCTTTGAGAGTGGTTCCGCTCTATGCCTCCATGATATCCCAACCCTGCCCTGCCTGTCTGGTCGGGCAGTTGAATAGGCGTGGAAATTCCTTGGCTGTCTTTTCCCAACCCCTGCCCAGGTTGAAACTTCATCTTCATCATTTCTCTAGCAACGAAGGTGAGCTCAGGGGAGGCTTTCGATTTTATGGCTGGAGCTCCCAGATCTCTATAGTGGGGAGAGCTGATTTCCAGTGCTTGAAAACTGGCAGGCGCCGCGGATTCGTCCACATTGATTACTGGCAGACCATTCTTGGACGGGAAAGGGTCACTACGCTCTGCGGAGATTGTTACCAGATTCCCGCTGACGATGAACTTGATTTGTTGGTGTAGTGTAGAGGGAACTGCCCCAGCCATATGTATCCATGGTCTTCCCAATAACATGTTATAACTGGCGGAGATATCCAGGACCTGAAAGGAAATATCAAAAGTACACGGCCCTATCTCCACGGGCAACTCTATTTCTCCCAATGTATCCCTCCGGGATCCATCGAAGGCTCGCACCACCACGTGACTGGCCCGCAAGCGCTTGGGATTAATGTTCATTTTCCTCAGTGTACTGAGGGGACAAATATTCAGTGCTGATCCCCCATCAATCAGCACCCCATTCATGACATACCCTGATGAGATCACTGCGATGTGCAGCGGTTTCCGATGCCCCCTTCCCTCTTCCGGGATATCATCATCTGTGAATGATAGCACATTGTTCTCTAGCAGATGGTCCACTAGGCGGCCGAAACTTTCTTGGCTAATTGTCTTGGGAATGTGAGCCTCCCCCAGGATTTTGGCCAAGATTCTGCAGTGGTCGCTGGATGATAACACCAAATCCATGATCGACGTTAGAGTTGATTCCTCGCTCACTGCCTTGATCCCCCTTACTTCAGGATGATCCATCTTTTCCAAGAACTCCGCGGCTTTTTCCTCGGATATCCTCTCGTTCTCTTTTCTCTTACTCTTGAGGACTCTTCCTGGAAGGTACAAGGGATTCCCCTTTGATGTTACGGAAGCACAACTGGCCGCCTCCTCTAATACACCCCCGTAGTTCCACGGTACTGTTTTTAGATTGCAAATAGGGATCTGTGGTCTTGCTGCGATGATGAGAGGTTTTGGAGCTGCTAACTTGATAGGCCCCCCTGTGACACTCCGGCTTGCACCCGTCAACCTAATCGGTGCCCCTTGCATATTCTCCTGACTACCCGTCATGCCAACCATCTCATGAATCCCTGTCATATAATTTCGCCTTGGCGGTCCTTTCGGTTTCGATGGCTTCCACCATATTGACCCCTCCCCCATCATGCTTCGGCAGGGGATTGATTTTAACATTTGGCGGCTCGGGCTGTTCCACCACGATCTCCCCGCTATCAATCAGGTTTTGAATTATGTGTTTCAAGCGTCCAACATTCCTGAGTGTCATGACCCGGGGAACCCGAATGATATGCACACTTTTTACTGGGGTCAAATTTTCTTTCCCTTCGGGTCACATGGAGGTGCCAAATCGACAATCTTCCTCTGTGATATCAATATTGCCAAAATCTGCTCAAGAGGATCCCCAAGCGGGGTGAATACCCGCCTCTGTGTGGTCTCAAACCTCCTTCGTCCGTCCGTTCTGGGATTATCAAAATTGGGTTTGCCGGGGCGGCACAAATCTCTGCATTTGTACAGGAGGTTGCTATTCTCCACTTTCCTGGATGATCCCTGCAGCACGAGAGAGACATCTTCCTCTTTTCGCTTTTGGGGCCTGCGGGAAGTACTGCCATAATTCCCACTTTGGATTTGTTCCGCAGCCGTTTCAAGAGCTGTGAAATCCCGGATTTTACCAGATTTCAACCCCATATCCACCATTTCTCCGTGTTTTATCATCTCGGCGAAAGGTCTTCCAATCCCTGATATGACCCGCTCATAATAAGGTGCTTCCTGTATATCCACAAAGGTCATCACCATCTCTGACTCACTCATTGGAGGATTCACTTGTGCGGCCATACCCCTCCATCGTTGGGCATAGTCCCTGAAGGTTTCCCTTGGTTGCTTCTTGATTTTTGTCATTTGATATCTATCAGGGGCCATCTGTGCCTGAAAGCTATACTGTGTCAGAAAGGTATGGGCCAGCTCCTCCCAATTATGAATCCGAGCATTATCGAGACGGGCATACCAGATCCTCGCCTCCCCCGTCAAGCTTTTCTGGAATAATTGCATCCTTAATCCTTCGTCTTCCGCATAGGACCCCAGTTCTCCAATATATATTTTCAGGTGAGTGTAAGGATCCCCTTTCCCATTGTATTTCTTGAATTCGGGGATCTTAAATTTCTCTGGATATCTGGTTCCGGGGAAGACACACAAATCTGCATAATTAACCCTACCCAAGGAGCCTATGCCCCTTAGAGATTGGATGGTCTCCTCCATCTGCTTCATTTTCCTGCGAAGGTCATCAGTATCTCCCTCCTCTGGAATTGTGATTACTGTCTTGTTGAGGGCAGGAATGACCTTTGGGAGGATCGGCCCGTCCTTAAGCTGATGTTGGTTATTTTTAAATAGGATTGCATCATCCTTAGGAGGATTCTGGTCACTCCCCCCCGGCGGTGGTACATTGTGCGGTCCCTGGTTTGACGGATCCTGTCTGATTAAGAACTGTTCTTTTAGCATTGTGGCCATTTCCATCATCTGTTTTTTAAAATCATCAAACTCTTCCCGAGAGATGGAACTATGATTGGGCAGATCAGCCATTTCAGAGTTAGAGACCTGGGCTTTCTTAGACTGCGAACGGGTTTGAGGAGCAATCCTGCAGGCAAACGGTTCGAAGTTTCAGTCTTGGGCAATGAAAGGATGCGGATGCATGCTAAAGCGGTAAATTTGTGTTTTGGTTTTTTTAATCTTTCCCTGCAAAAGAGAAAGTTAGTAGTCTTTTAGTGCAATAACAAATGCTAAACATGATTTTATTATGCTTCCCCAGCTGTTTCCTGCAAAACATGGAGGTCAGTATTCTCTTTTGACAACAGGGGAGGTATATATGAAATGGGATCATGACATTTTATACGCTTGAACGTAAAAAGGGCATGAAGAGACTTTTCCTGCGTTGGGTTTATCAGAGGCTGACCTAACCTAGGGTTACTCTCACGGGCTTTTCGGCATGAAGGTTCCCAAATCTTCGCAATCTACTCGTTTGAGCCCTTTCGATTGGAGCGGATTTGAGTGGTGCGTTTCCTGAGCCATCTCCGGGGAGCAGCCCCATCGAGTCCAGTAATAAGCAACCGACGGGTTCGCCTCAGGAGGAGGTACTCTCTCAACATACATTCACATTCATCGTCCTCACCGCATGCAAATGATTACTTTGAAGTAAAGAAAAACCCATTCAATCATTCATTCATTGGACAACAACACACATTTACACAACAATAAATAAAAGACGTCAAAATGTCATACGCACATACACAATTATAAATTTTAAAGGATAGGATAGCATCAAGATTCGAATGCGGCTTAAGCCCTCTAATGTCCCCAGCAGAGTCGCCAGCTGTCGACGCCGGTAGGAATCGCTTAACGCGGGGGTTGTAACCCTTTCCAATTTTAGCCTTTTTACTAGATGATTTTTTGGAAAAGGTCGGCATTAATGTCGACGGGGTTTTTGAAGATTGTTTTTATGATGAGCCAATTTAACCAGAGTCGCCAGTTGGTATATTTGAAATGGATGTACCAACTCATCCGAGTTTTCGTTTTTTATAAATCGCTGGCTCATATGTGACTCCGAATTAATTGGTCTGCGAATTGAGATTCATAGAGTTCGGGGGCTTGCTTAAGTGAGGGGAAAGTGTTAGGCACCCCTCGACTTCCGTGAAGCACGGTTACCGCAATCTTGATGCTCTCCTATCCTTTAATTCATGAAATGTGTGTGTGCGTGTATGTGTGTGTGTGCCTATGTAAATGTTGTGGTGAGCTTGCATAAAAGAATCATTTGGATTATTAGGGAAAATTGTGTTCTAATTTGAGCATGTCTTAGAACGTCCATCGGTTTAAACGAGAAAGCTTTTATGAGAAAAGGATTGATTTTAATTAGCAAAAACTATGAGATTTTCATTAAGCGTCGTTTTGGCAAAACAAGAGTTTTAAACCTTCGTAAAAATAGGAATCGAAATCTATACATTGCCTTCATAAAATGATGGGCAACTTTTAGGATATCTTTCACCCTACGCACCAAGATTTAATAAAACGTTGTTTTATTTTTATAAAACCATTTTTGTGACGTTTGAAAACGACTTTCTTTAGCCTTCTCGTTTAATAGAAAATCGACATTCATTAACACCTCCAATTTTTTAGCTACGTGATGCTAACCTCCTAGTTTGCTTGATTTTAAGGAAAAACCTTCATCGTTTAATCTTTAAAATTATTTTTCGTGTCACAAAATCCAATCAAGCATAAACACGCGTCGGGGCTATTCATGGGCATGTAAACCATCAAAATAACCCCAAACGCCCACAATCACAAGTTTCACTATTTCGGGGCCTTAAACACGATTATCGCCTTGGCGTCGTTTTAAGGCCCGACGATTACATATTTACAATAACGGATACATCCACCCGATTACATACATTCAAAAATGTCCATCATCAGGATCTACCTCGACCTCAGCCACCAACAACTACTCAGTATCCACATAGATATCAACGATCTCCTCTTCCGCAATGGTCCGACTCGACTGACCGATCTCAGGCATCCTACAGCCATAACAAAATACAACACAGACTGAAAGTAGTATGCACACAAGCCAATCATATTTGATATGATGTAGCATATACTTTGTAATCTTATTCGGTTATTAAAGGCATTTTACATTATCTACATAGTGTTGTTATATTAAATGTGATAAACCCATAGTTTTGAGCAATGCTTTTAGAATCATAATGGTGATGATGCTAATGAGATCCAAATTCTAGATAGCTCACAAACTAAAATCGTTTCTAATCGTTGGATTACTAAAAAGGGGATTAGTGAATCCGGATAGATTAGTACATACGTTGCTTGCTCTTATGAAGAGGATGGTTGATCTCATAATCATTTGTGTGGAGACACTAAAGCAAGTATGTAGGTGCTTATTAGAGAATGAGTTTACTGAATCTGGCTCACTAAGGAATACCTAATGGAGTTTTATTCGCCTGTCAATAGGAATTCCTCTAGTGATAGTAGTACAAGTAATCGTTGGACTTGAGATCATCATAGTATCTTGTGTGTGATGAGTTATACTTTGACATGTCCCTTAAGACCCTTAGGGTATATCAAAGGGTATGATTGGGTATAATAAGTTGCACATGGAGATAGGTGAATGGTCAACAAAGAATCTACCACTTCTAGTAAAAGGAGAGAATGTCCTATGTGATTCAATAAATGATGACTCAGAATTCTTTGGTCAAAGCAGAATGAAATTAGAAAGGAGTTTCTAATTTGCATTAATCAAAGTTGTGCATTTGAGAATCGAAATACATATAATTAAATAAAATAAGACTTGACAGTAATTCCATGTCTTATATTTAATTGGGACATTGTATGGTAGAAGGATTGAATTGTACGATAACTATTCACTGAAAGGTTCTTTTGTGATTAATGTTGAAATCTATATTATCTGGAAAGTCGTTGATCACTAAGGGGGCTTACCCTTATTGTAGAATAAATATTATTTATTTAAATAAATTAAATAGTTTAATTTATTTATTTAAATAAAATTAGAATTGTTCTAATTGATTTATTCATAACCGGTTTAATATGGAGAACCTAAAGGGTCACACCGCAAAAGAAAAATATTTATTAAAGAAGTAAATGACATAATCGTAATAATAAGTTAAGTGTATTTAATTTAATCTATGGAGATAGAATAAATTAAATAGCTTGATATTTATTATTTAATATTTTGGAAATATTAAATATAAATTAATAAGAGGAGTCTTATTATTATTATTACTATTATTATTATTTAGTTCCTAAAAGTGTTTGGGAATTAATTAATAAAAGTACTCTCATAAATTCTTAATTGGATTAGGAGTTTAATTAATTAAAGAAGTTTAATTAAAATAAAAACCCTAATCCTAAATAGTTTAGGAGGGTTCCCTATATCTATAAATAAGAGTAGTCTTATCATGATTTGAGGTTCGACAGTTACACACTCTTCCATAAGAATTGGAGAGAGAGAGTACTTGCAATTTCTATAGAGATACAAACTAGGGTTTTGCCAATACCCATCTTCTTGAACAACTATTATTCCTTGGTGGATCACCTCTAGAGGCCAAACACTTGGGTGGCTAACGTTGATCAAAAGAAGGAATTTAATCGGTGGAATTCAAGGAGAACGCGAAGGAATTGGAGGTGAACTTGTACCTGAGGAAGCTTTGATTCACGAGGGTATAATTCTATATCTCTATCTCTTTCGTTTAATTGATAATTGATCACAAGGATGATCATGGTGATGGTTTGTATGAAAAATTTTAAAATCCGTTTTATTGCGCTTTCGCACTATTTATGTAATTTGATTGCATGTTCGCACTATATACAAACCTAACAGTGATATCAAAGCCTAACCTTGTGCTAATTATCGATTATTATGATTCCATGTATGTATGGGTATGCGATTGGATCGATTTTCTGGGCAACGGAAAAAAAATTTCGAAGTCTACTATGCGGCACGGCCGCGCCGCTTCCAGTTCATTCTGGAGCGCGGCCGCGCCCGAACCCAGAAATCGTTTCTGGGGGTACAGCGCGGTCGCGCCGCTCCTAGTTCATTTTGGAGCGCGGCCGCGCCGGTCCGCAGATTTTGAAAAAATTTTATTTTAATTTTATTTATTTTCAATTAAGATAAAAGGTTTATTTTGAATTGGAATATAATTAAAATTAAAAGTTTTATTTGAACTTGGAATTGGATTCTACGTTAACTAGAATAAAGGAGTTTATTCACATTTGGAATAGGATTCCATGTTTCCTAGAATAAAGGAGTTTATTCACATATGGAATAAGATTTCATGTTTCCTTAAAAATAAAGATGTTTATTTTGATAAGGAATAGGATTTAACATATTTTATTTTTCCAAGCAATTTTAAGTTAAACTAAAGGAGTTTATTTTGAACTTGAAATTGGTTTCCATGTTAATTAAAATAAAGGAGTTTATTGTTATTCAAAATTGGATAAAATTAAATAAATAAATTTATTATGATTTAAATTTTGATTAAAATAAAGGAGTTTATTTTTTGTTTCAAAATTGGATTTCTAGTAAATTTTTAATTGCCCATTAAATGATATCAATACATATATGGAATGGTTTTATTATTCATGAGATGAATGTTATTTATTGATACATATGAAGATATGTATGATAATAAATAGAGATTGATTATGGACTACTAACCAATGTGTGATTGGATTTATTTTAGTGGATACTTGAATGAATGAGTTTTTATAAATGGGGTCTGCGTATCTCGTCTTCTTTAGTTTTTCTTAATGTAAATTTTATCTTCCTCCTATGTACCTCCCCTTGACTGCTGATCAAGATTTCTATTTATTGTAAATAGTTTATGTAATAGGTTTAGTTAGAATTACTTGGAGAATTGAAAACAAAGGAGCAAGGAGCACTTGAAGACCCGTTTGTAATGGAGCCCGGGTTTAAATGTAATAGTTATATTTAAATTTTGTTCTTGCACCCTAAGTTTGACCTTTTGGTTCACTTGGTGGCTCTAGTGAACCAAACTAGAATAAAAGTCCATAATCAATCCGGGTAGAATATAGTATTCTATATGTGCATGCTTACTATGTATATATTATATATTATACAACATGCTTCGCATGTTAAATAATATGACGCGTATTATATATATATGTGTGTGTGTGTGCATGCGCACTAAACAAGATGAGACAAATAATAACAAACCCCTCAAAGAAATTATATTAAGTCCTAAGCGTTCAAAGATATTTAGAATATCGAACGTCGCCTTCTAGTATGGTAAAGCAATAGAGTATTAAATATTTAATATGAGTTTGTTGTGTCACCACAAGGCAAGTGTTAAATATTTAAGATCTTGCATTATCACATTTGATGCTTATTAAGGAATTGAACATTACTGTTTTGTTGTGTCACCACAAGGACGGTATTTTTCTCTTCACATATATGGAAGTGTTAGGTTGGACTTGGATAATTTTGATTCGGATGTGTCACCACTTGATCAAAATAATCTAAGAGGCAAAATACAAGGAGTTACATAGTGATGTAATTGACAATAGTTGTCTACCTATTTATTTATATATCGTTTGTTGTGTCACCACAAGACTATATACATTTGAAATGGGATCCTTATTCTCACTAGCAAATCTTTAATTAGAATTGTCGAACTATATATTGAGGGTAATATGGTTTGATAAAAATAGTGAGGTACCAATTTAAAATAAAGACCTAATTTATTTTGGTAATTAATTAAGAAATGAATGTATGCTAAAATGTTGTTAAATTACAAATTCATTTACAGAATTTTACAATGTCTAATTTACTATCACTGCAGAGCATATTATATGCTAATTAACCGGACCAAATTAAAAGGAGTGGTTAAAGAATTTGAGAATAGTTCTCAAGGCTGAAAAGCTATCTTATGTCCTTAATATGCCTATCCCTACAATGGTTGCAGACAATGCCTCAGAGGAAGAGATTGCTACTTTTAAAAAGTGGCAAGATGATGCACAGTTGGCTCAATGCATCATGCTCACATCCATGAGTAACGAGCTTCAGCGTCAGCATGAAACTATGGATGCTCCTACTGTACTCCGGTACCTTCAAGGAGTTCAAGGGTGAGGAAAGTAGGACTATTAGATATCAGATATCTAAGGAGCTTTTTCGATCTAGAATGACCGATGGCACTACAGTACAGACATATGTCCTAAATTGATCAATCTGATTGAACAATTGGGACAACTGGATTTTAATGGATGTAGAGTTGATCCAAGATTTGATCTTGCAATCACTTCCGGACTCTTTCTCACAAATTGTTGTGAATTTCCACGTGAACAAACTATATGTCAGTCTGACTGAGTTGCTTAAACATGTTAAAAACTGTAAAGAGTCACTTTTCAACCAAGAAAGACCAAGTCTTACTGGTAAATGATTCTTCCAGGAAGCGGAAGAGGGCCAAAGGATCTTCTTAAAAGAAGAACAATTCGAAGAAGGTAAATAGAAAGGCAAAAACAAAGGACAATAAGAACAAGACTGATGCAGATAGCAAAGGAGTTTGCTTCCACTGCAATAAGCGTAGATACTAGAAAGGAAACTATAAGGAGAATCTTACAAAGCTAACCAGAAGAAGCTTAGTGAAGCTTCGGTTATAGATACAGGTTTGTTCATGATAAATCTTTCTGTAAGTCAAGGTTCTACTTGGGTATTGGATACCAGCTGTAGTTCTCACGTATGCAATCCAATGCAGAGACTAAGCAAAAGTAGAAAGCTAAACAAAGAGTAAATAATATTATGTGTGGGAATGGAGCAAAGGTTGCTGCATTAACTATAGGAACTTATAGTTTAGCATTGCCTACGGGCAAGTCTATTAAGTTAATAAGTTGTTATTATGTTCCAGTTCTCATTAAAAACATTAGAACTTTCGTTGTTGGACAAGGAAGGTTCTGGTATTATATTTAAGAACAATTATTGTTCTATTTATAATGATAATGTTTTGTTTGAAACTTGAAGATTACTTGATAGACTTTGTATACTTCACTTACATGAAAAATATTTTGCAAATTAAATAAACTAATAAAAGAAAAGGAGATGGTCATTGAAAGAGTTGAATGTGTGTATTTGATAAAATACAAGTCTGAATCATTTGAAATGTTCAAAGAATTCAGAAGTAAAATATATTGACAAAGTATTAAGATTCTTTGATCAGATCGAGGAAGGAATACTTGTGCAATGAGTTTCTAGATCATCTCAAAATGGTATTTTTCTCATAATGGACACCTCCTGATAAGCAATAATTGATTGGTGTATCTCAAAGGAGAAATTGTACCTTGTTGGACATGGTGCAGTCCATAATGATTTTTACCGATATTCTAGTATCTATCTGGGGTTATGCCCGAGAAACGGCTGCATATCTACAAAAATAAGGTAACCTCAAAAATCCGAGCCCAAGACTCCATAAAGGTTATGGATAGGAAGGATTCCTACTCTTAAGTATGTTAAGATAAGGGGTTGTTCAGCTTATGTGAAAAGGTTTCAAAGATAAGTTTGGGACAAAATTTGACAAGTGCAGACTTGTGGGATATCCTAAAGAAAGTTTAGGGTATTATTACTATAATCCTCCATGCTGCCTTCTTAGATAAAGGTGTTTATCATTGAAGGAGCGAGTGGGAGGGTAATAGATCTTGAAGGAGTTCAAGAATCACAAAGCACTTTCAGTCGAACCGAGGAACCTGTAGATAGACCTATTGTACCACAACTGAATCGTAAATCTGGAAGAGTACCGAAGATATCTGGGAGGTATGGATTCATTATAGAGGATGATGATGAGGTACACATCATAGAGGATAATGATCCAGTTATATATGATGAGGCTATGAGTAGAAGACACTCAGAGAAATGGCAGATGGCCATGAAATTCGAAATGGACTCCATGTATGAAAACCAAGTATAGACTCTAGTTACTCCACAAAAGGGCATCGTGCCTAGAGGGTGAATATGGGTCTTTAAGAGAAAGAGTGGGGCAAATGGCAAGGTGGAGGCCTATAAGACTAGACCTGTTTAAAAGATTTTTCAAGTCAAGGAGTTGACTGTGATAAAACCTTATTACCGGGTAATGCTCAAGTCCATTTGGATTTTACTTACGATTACAGCTTATTACGAAATCTGGCAAATAGATGTGGAGACGTCCTTCCTCCATGAAGACTTAAGGAGAATGTATGTATGATACAGGCAAAGGAATTTGTTTCAAGGGTTGAAGCAAATCATGTATATAAGTTGCAACGATCCATTTATGGATTGCAGCAAGCTTCTCAAAGATGGAACATTTATTTTGATGAGATAATCAAAAGAGTTTGATTTTATCAAAAATGAGAATGAACCTTGTGTGTACAAAAAGGTCAGTGGGAGCACTATGACATTCTTGGTATTATATATTGATATACTATTGATAAGGAATAACACATCAATGCTACAATCAGTAAAGATAAAATTGTCTAAACATTCCTCCATGAATGACTTGGGAGGAGCATCCTATAAATTGGGGATATAAATCTATATAGATAGATTTAAAAGAATGTTTGGCTTGACCCAAGGAACGTATATTCATTTGCTGCTAAAGGCATTTAGCATGGCAAACTCCAAGAGAGGTCTCATGATGATGAGCCATGGAGTGTATCTCTCTAAAATTATCCCCAATTGAAGGAGAGATCGCATGAGTTACTATCATGTATGCAATGAATATACAAGGCTTGGTGTTGATCAGACATATTCTGGAGATGATCACTGTAAGACAGTGATAAACATTTTTAGGTACTTAACCGGTACTGAAGATGTGATCATGATTCATGGCAGGTCTGAATTAAAACTAGAGGGCTAAACAGACTCAAGTTTTTCAGATTGACCAAGACGATAACAAATGTACTTTAAGGTAAATCGTTACCTTGAAAGGTGGTGCAGTGAGTTGGAAAAGTTCCAAACAGTAAAGAGTTGATTGATTAGTGACAAAGACAAAGTATATAGTTGTAAATGAAGCTGCAAGTTGATTGTTTGGATGAAAAGTTTATTACAGAACTAGGAATAGTTCCTAAGTCTTATCTTGGATTCAAACAAGTGTTGCGGCACTTTCATTTGATTAGTGGAATCATTGAAAGAGGAGAAGTCACTATAGAGATAGTGGACTCTCAAGAACAACATTGCATATCCATTTACTGAAGCTTTATCCAAACAGCAGGATGATCGTCACTTAGAGAAGAAGGGTATTAGATACCATGACAATTGGTTTTAGTGCAAGTGGGAGATTGAAAGTAGTATGCACACAAGCCAATCATATTTGATATGTGATAGACACATAATTCATACATTTTATTATCCCTAATTTTGTCCTTTTAATTATATTAGTTTATTTAATTAATATGTTTTATTTTATTTTGTAGGATTTAATATTTTGTTACGATAAAGTCAAAATCTTGGTGATCAAGCAATATTTAATGCTCTTATTCATGTAAGAAAATATCCAATAAGAATCCTATAAGGAGAAGGAAGGAGGTGGAACAATCTTGGTGTGCAAGTCAAATCCAGCGAGAGAAAGGAAAGTCAATCTAAAAGATATCTTTGAGAAGTTGATTGCCACTAGGAAGTTGAAACCTACATGGAAAAGAGACTCTTGAGAGATTACCATGTAGAGATTGAAATCAAGTTAGAGGTATTAGTTTAAGTTAGATGTATCAGTTTAGGTTATGAGTAGGAGTAAATTAAATTATTTTTCATTGTACGCTTGTTGGAGGATCGTTAATTAAAGGGAGTTTTATTTTATTTTATTTTTAATTTTCTACTTCTTCTTTATTTTAGTTAGTTTATTTATTTTCATGTCTAGTTAATTTCTTTAATCTAGGATGAAGATTAAATTAAATAATTATTCATGATAATATTTTTATTTCTTCTATTATTTATGCTTTTATGTTTAATTGATTTCGCCTTCATGTTTCGTTATTGAAATACCTTCGTTTTATAGTTCTTATGTGATTTTAAATTAATTAAGAGGTTTTGATAGATTATTGTTAAGATATGAGTTTTTCATAATCCATGCTTGCTCAAAGAAGTTTTGATGGGTTATAGTTAATCCTTAAATTTTCATAGTTTATGCTTGCCCACGTTAATTATAAAATTACTAAATTAAAGGGAAGGGAGATCAAAATCATAATTAAGTTATAAAAATAGAAGAGATTGAATTACTTGTTGTGTTTATTATTTAATGGATTCGCATTCCTAGATTGCTTCCTTATTATTAGTTAGTTTAATTATAGTTAATTGATTCTCAATCTTTATTTCTAATTCGCCTAAAATAGATATTAAGGATACATTAAAATTAATCTAGTCTCTGTGGATTCGACCTGTACTTGCCTGTTCTTCAATTTGACACTGTGCACTTGCAGTGACATATTTTTATCACATCAAGTTTTTGGCATCGTTGCCGGGGATTAGAATTAATTTTTTTTATTCCTTAATATTTATTTATTCGAATTAGTTTTTGTACTCTAATTTTTTTTAATTTTTTTTTCTTTCCAGGATTATCGAAGCGGATCGAAGGAGCGAAAAGATAAAGATTTTATTGCTGTGTTATTCCTGGTATTTTGTCTCTTAACTCAAAAAAAAATAGTAGCTTAGTTTTATTTTTTTTATTTTTTTAGTTTTTATTGTTAGTTAGAAAACTAATTGCCGCATTCATGCATTCACTCACGTAGAGCACA
Organism: Aralia elata; assembly: GCA_034770075.1. Taxonomy (NCBI): domain Eukaryota; kingdom Viridiplantae; phylum Streptophyta; class Magnoliopsida; order Apiales; family Araliaceae; genus Aralia; species Aralia elata. The sequence continues at coordinate 98,614 of JAVJAP010000199.1, read as the reverse complement.
TCCTGTTTAGGTTTTTACTTTTATTTTTATTTTTATCAAATATAAACTGTGGTGATTGCTGGAGGATTGAGGTACGTCAAATTTCTCTTACTTCGTAATTCACATAGTTTTAGGACATTTTATTTGTTTACGGTTTTTTATTTTATTTGTGCATTCTCATTTGTAATTTAATTTAAGGGCAAATCCTGTAACAAGATAAGGTGGGGATTTCATCACCCTTCCTTGGCCCACAAATAACCCAACCTGCATTTTGCATGACCTTGACCTAATAAAATCAAGTAGACGTTAGCCCCTAGGACTCTCGAGCTCAATTAGGAAAAGAAACTCCAAGAGGAGACTGAATTTTTAATTAATCAAACTACTGGTGTCTAGGCAAGTGGTTCAAAAGGCAAACGCTTAAAGAACGTGTGGTTATTTAATTATTCACCATACCCACGGAGAGACTCCCACCGTTCTTACACTTACCTGGCTAGTGGCGTGATTAATTTTAAATTTTGTGGACCTTAAGGTGTAACTTGGAACAGTTAGGAGCTGTCTAAATTTTATTTAGGTTAACCATAGAATTAGGATTTTATATTTTTTTATTTTATTTTATTTTATTTTATTTTATTTTTGTGTGACTTTCGTGGCTAGTTGTTTATTTGTCTTGTGATTTGTGGAAAGATGGACTCCTATTATAGTTGGAATAATAATTTTGCTTGGAATCAAGAACCCTATGAAAATTTTAATGCACACCAAGTAAATCAATTTTTTCCAACTTATGAAAATCTTTATCCAAGTTCATATTCATATCCATATCCATATCCATATTCGGATCCAGAACTTCAATATCCACAAGAATTTCAAATGAAGAAGAGGAAAGATTCAATACCTTAGAGAAAACTATGGAAGCTTTAATGGAAACTCATTCTCGTCTAGAAATTCAAATGAGTCGGTTAGTCACCATAATAAATGAACAAGAGGTGGATGAATTTTCTAGTGACTCTGAGGTTAATTTTGAAAATAATGATGACTCTGAAAATGATGAGAAAAATAAAAATTTTGGATTTAATTCTATACACTTTGAGTCAAGCTAATTTGAGGAGTCTAAAAATTATGAGTCTATGCCTAAAATTGATCATGTCACATTTAATGAGTCGGTTGAAAAAGTCTATAAGCCTAAAGTTCCATATCTTGAAAGACCTATTCCTAGAAAACAACCGAGTGATTTTGTGGACCAACCCATAAAAGTAAACATGATCCAAGAGTTGTCCATGACCCAAGAAATGAATGAAAATAGACTCGTGATTGAAGGTGATCCAATTGATTTTTTCTTAAATCACCTTGACCAAAAATAGAATAAATCTGAATATTTAGATAAGGTTAATGAGATGTTGAGATCCACTTCACATAAGTCAACCAAATTGGAACATACATTTGAACCAATTCGTCTACACTTTGAGCATATTAGTGAATATTTTCCCGAGGTAGACTTTAAGCACATTCCTGATGAAAATTATGGTTATTTTCAATTTCCTAGACCTCCGGAAAATCATGAGGAGACCACACTCACATACTCATTTGTATCACTCTTTTATCATTACATGTGTTTTAAGATTTATGAAATTCATAGGTATGTACATTTGTTTTCTTTATCACCACATTTTCTTGCAGCACAATACCCCCACATACAAGGTACAATTCTTTCATTTCTTTGCTCTCTATTGTTCATTTGCATACATTGAGGACAATGCATGATTTACGTATGGGGGGAGTTTGTTTGTATTATAGTATTAGATTTTTTTTATTTTTTTATTTTTAAATTTTTAGGAATTTAGGAAAAATTAAAAAATTTATAGTATTAGATATTTTTTTTAGGAAAAAATTTTAAGATTTTTTTTTTAAAAAAATTAAAAATTTTGTTTAACGTTTTATGAGTTGGATTAATTCTAATAAGTTTTTGTGGAGCAAAACTCATGAGTAAGATTAAAAGATTTAGAACTCTTGAACCTTTGATGAGATACAAAATCTTAGTTTGAAACACCATCTTGAGTAAAATAAAGTTCCTATGCATTTTTGGCACTTCACGTTCGCACTAACTCTTAGTTGTGGGGTATAAACTATGATTTGAGCAATTTCAAGTAAAAAAAGAAAAAAATTTGAAGAAAAAGAAAAGAAATGAAAAAATTGAAAAAAGAAAATAACTGCTTCAATGTCCATTGAACGAAATAACTGGGTATCCAAGCCTCATGAAGCATCGATATTCACGCTGAAAAGTGTGATGGATATAAGCAGCTTGACTAGTCTAGTTTTGTGGCCTTTGTTACTCGAGTTAGTAAGCCCTTAGGGGTGTCGCCACACCTAGTGCCCTAAAGCCAACTGGTTTGGGAGTCATTGGTTCAACGCTCGCTACATGGGTAACTCTGAAAAGCCTAAGAAAATGAGACATTGCACAAGTCAAGGGGAAAAATTCAAAAAAAAAAAGAAAAAAAAAGGAGAAAAATGAGAAATGAAAAAAAGAGGAAAAAAGAAAAAAAAATGAATTTGCTTGATTTTCATGGTAAAAATTCCTACTAAGAGTTACGTCACATACACAATGCATGCATCACGTGGAATTAATTTTATGAAGGATAGTGTCTAGAATGAAGATTAAGTATTTTTGATAAGGTGAAAGTGTGATTTTGAATTTAATCTTGCTTATGTATATTGCCCATGGATATTTAGAAGTTTTCTTTCGATTTCATAATTGGTTAAACTCAAAAAGATTTTGAATTTTTGAATTTTGTGGGTATATTCACTGCAAACCCTCACGAGACACAACTCGTCCACTTGGGGTAACCTTGAGGTTTAAAGGCTTGTTGCACATGCTAAGTGCAATCGTGTTTCCTACGAAAATGGGGTAGTATAGTTTTTGTTTTTATTTTATTTTCTTTTTATTTTACTCGAGGACGAGCAAAAGTTAGGTATGAGGGTATTTGATAGACACATAATTCATACATTTTATTATCCCTAATTTTGTCCTTTTAATTATATTAGTTTATTTAATTAATATGTTTTATTTTATTTTGTAGGATTTAATATTTTGTTACGATAAAGTCAAAATCTTGGTGATCAAGCAATATTTAATGCTCTTATTAATGTAAAGAAATATCCAAGAAGAATCCTATAAGGAGAAGGAAGGAGGTGGAACAATCTTGGTGTGCAAGTCAAATCCAGCGAGAGAAAGGAAAGTCAATCTAGAAGATATCTTTGAGAAGTTGATTGCCACTATGAAGTTGAAACCTACATGGAAAAGGGACTCTTGAGAGATTACCATGTAGAGATTAAAATCAAGTTAGAGGTATTAGTTTAAGTTAGATGTATCAATTTAGGTTAGGAGTAGGAGTAAATTAAATTATTTTTCATTGTACGCTTGTTGGAGGATCGTTAATTAAAGGGAGTTTTTTTTTTTTTTTAATTTTCTACTTCTTCTTTATTTTAGTTAGTTTATTTATTTTCATGTCTAGTTAATTTCTTTAATCTAGGATGAAGATGAAATTAAATAATTATTCATGATAATATTTTTTATTTCTTCGATTATTTATGCTTTTATGTTTAATTGATTTCGCCTTCATGTTTTGTTATTGAAATACCTTCGTTTTATAGTTCTTATGTGATTTTAAATTAATTAAGAGGTTTTGATAGATTATTGTTAAGATATGAGTTTTTCATAATCCATGCTTACTCAAAGAAGTTTTGATGGGTTATAGTTAATCCTTAAATTTTCATAGTTTATGCTTGCCCACGTTAATTATAAAATTACTAAATTAAAGGGAAGGGAGATCAAAATCATAATTAAGTTATAAAAATAGAAGAGATTGAATTATTTGTTGTGTTTATTATTTAATGGATTCGGATTCCTAGATTGCTTTCTTATTATTAGTTAGTTTAATTATAGTTAATTGATTCTCAATATTTATTTCTAATTCGCCTAAAAAAGATATTAAGGATACATTAAAATTAATCTAGTCTCTTTGGATTCGACCTGTACTTGTCAGTTCTTCAATTTGACACTGTGCACTTGCAGTTACATATTTTTATCACATCAATATGATGTAGCATATACTTTATAATCTTATTCGGTTATTAAAGGCATTTTACATTATCTACATAGTGTTGTTATATTAAATGTGATAAACCCATAGTTTTGAGCAATGCTTTTAGAATCATAATGGTGATGATGCTAATGAGATCCAAATTCTAGATAGCTCACAAACTAAAATCGTTTCTAATCGTTGGATTACTAAAAAGGGGATTAGTGAATCCGGATAGATTAGTACATACGTTGCTTGCTCTTATGAAGAGGATGGTTGATCTCATAATCATTTGTGTGGAGACACTAAAGCAAGTATGTAGGTGCTTATTAGAGAATGAGTTTACTGAATCTGGCTCACTAAGGAATACCTAATGGAGTTTTATTCGCCTGTCAATAGGAATTCCTCTAGTGATAGTAGTACAAGTAATCGTTGGACTTGAGATCATCATAGTATCTTGTGTGTGATGAGTTATACTTTGACATGTCCCTTAAGACCCTTAGGGTATATCAAAGGGTATGATTGGGTATAATAAGTTGCACATGGAGATAGGTGAATGGTCAACAAAGAATCTACCACTTCTAGTAAAAGGAGAGAATGTCCTATGTGATTCGATAAATGACGACTCAGAAGTCTTTGGCCAAAGCAGAATGAAATTAGAAAGGAGTTTCTAATTTGCATTAATCAGAGTTGCGCATTTGAGAATCAAAATACATACAATTAAATAAAATAAGACTTGACAGTAATTCTATGTCTTATATTTAATTGGGACATTGTATGGTAGAAGGATTGAATTGTACGGTAACTATTCACTAAAAGGTTCTTTTGTGATTAATGTTGAAATCTATATTATCTAGAAAGTCGTTGATCGCTAAGGGGGCTTACCCTTATTGTAGAATAAATATTATTTATTTAAATAAATTAAATAGTTTAATTTATTTATTTAAATAAGATTAGAATTGTTCTAATTGATTTATTCACAACCGGTTTAATATGGAGAACCTAAAGGGTCACACCGCAAAAGAAAAATATTTATTTAATAAGTAAATGGCATAATCGTAATAATAAGTTAAGTGTATTTAATTTAATCTATGGAGATAGAATAAATTAAATAGCTTAATATTTATTATTTAATATTTTGGAAATATTAAATATAAATTAATAAGAGGAGTCTTATTATTATTATTATTACTATTATTATTATTTAGTTCCTAAAAGAGTTTGAGAATTAATTAATAACAGTACTCTCATAAATTCTTAATTGGATTAGGAGTTTAATTAATTAAAGGAGTTTAATTAAAATAAAACCCTAATCCTAAATAGTTTAGGAGGGTTCCCTATATCTATAAATAAGAGGAGTCTTATCATGATTTGGGGTTAGACAGTTACACACTCTTCCATAAGAATTAGAGAGAGAGAATACTTGCAATTTCTATAGAGATAGAAACTAGGGTTTTGCCAACACCCATCTTCTTGAACAACTATTATTCCTTGGTGGATCACCTCTAGAGGCCAAACACTTGGGTGGCTAACGTTGATCAAAGAAAGGAATTTAATCGGTGGAATTCAATCGGTGGAATTCAAGGAGAACGTGAAGGAATTGAAGGTGAACTTGTACCTGAGGAAGCTTTGATTCACGAGGGTATAATTCTATATCTCTATCTCTTTCGTTTAATTGATAATTGATCACAAGGATGATCATGGTGATGGTTTGTATGAAAAATTTTAAAATCCATTTTATTGCGCTTCCGCACTATTTATGTAATTTGATTGCATGTTCGCGCTATATACAAACCTAACACAGACAACTAACACAATCAGTAACATAATAAAATATATTCAATAATGGAATGAAATGATATTTTGTTATGCACAAACTCTGCTCGATGAATTTCCACAATCCATCTCCTACATACTCAACTCGATGAATCTCCTCGATCCATCTCCTAGCGTACTCTATACGAGTTTTCTTCTAATGTTATAACATAGGTTTCACATCCTAACGTTTATAACCTATGGCTTTGATACCAACCTGTGACGCCCCCAAATTCGGATTCCAATACCTCGAACTCAGTGTTCACGATAAAGTACATACAAACACCTTTAAACAACATATAACAACTAATGCAGAATAAATAAACATATATTATTCATTACAAAAGGTTTACAAGGGTCCCAAGATCTACAACCTTAAACAAATACATCATAAAATACTCTAATAATACAAAAGAGTTCTATGATTACATAATTGGATAGAAACATATAAATATTTAACATGCAACTATTCCTTAAGCTTTCATTGCCTTTGTCATTTTTGAAACTCTCTGGTTTAACTACAATTAGTCCATGAGATAGCAAGGGTGAGCAACTACTTTGCTCAGCAAGTTTAACAATGAATAATGAAGATATATCATGAATGAATAAAAATGACAATCGCATAGTTCAACAATTTAAGATAATTGATAAATAGCTGAACAATATAATCAAAGTTCAAATAAAAGAATGAATATTGATTATTTACTGCTGAGTGGTCCAATAAACCATGAACATTGCCAAGGAATTAATCATTCGACTGACCCCTTTTATATTTTAATCCGTCAGTTTGTACTTGAGGGGATCAGCCTCTCGTACACCATGTGTATGCATAACATTAAGCTCTGACTGCATCGAATAACCGACACTTATAGTCCCCTATCAAGGGTTGCTCTCTCAGTCCAAGAGTCCACACCAACTACTAGTTTGGATAACTTTCAAAAATATTAACATGCATGCGTCTAGCCGAAACAAATGGCGTAGACCATTTCTTAAACAGTTCATGAAGAATTTTAAACATTTCACAGTTCAACAATAGGACAGGAATTCAAATGCACAAAGTGTGAATATCAATAATTATCATTGGTGTGGAGTAATTGACAATAATTAACCCACTAACATGAGTAAAAAATAATAACTCGAGTTTGAGTTAGGAAACTTGCCTCGTATGTAGACTACGACTTACGAAACTTAAATTACTGTCCTTGATAGACCTATTGTTAATAAGGTTCATCTTTTAATTAGTATCGCATATAATCGATAACATAATTCACTTAATTAAATTATCATTTAGTCACATAATTCTATTCTTAATATCACATTTAATTCCTAATAATATTACCCTCATTGGATAATATTTTAAGTATTTATTAATCATTTACTAATGTTATTGATTATTTAATGACATTTTAATTGGCTACCAATATTATTACTCCTTTACTAATATTTTAAATCCCTTTCTAATATTATTAACCTGTAAATAATATTTTAATTCTTAACTTTTATTATTAATCCCTTAATAATAATCTAGTTGTTAACTATTATTATTAACCATTTGATAATAATTTAATTGTTAACTATCATTATTAATTATTTAATAATGATTTAATCGTTAACTATTATTATTAACCCTTTAATAATAATTTAATTACTTACTATTATTATTATTCATTTAATAATAATTTAATTCATATCAAAGATTATTTATGAAAGTAGTATGCACACAAGCCAATCATATTTGATATGATGTAGCATATACTTTGTAATCTTATTCATTTATTTATAAAAGAATTGACTTTCTTAAAAGACATTTTATATTATCTACATGGTGCTGTTATATTAAATGGGATAAACTCATAGTTTTGAGCAATGCTTTTAGAATCATGATGGTGATCATGCTAATGAGATCTAAATTCTGGATAGCTCACAAACTAAAATCGTTCCTAATCGTTGGATTACTAAAAAGGGGATTAATGAATCCGGATAGATTAGTACATACGTTGCTTGCTCTTAAGAAGAGGATGATTGATCTCATAATCATTTGTGTGGAGACACTAAAGCAAGTATGTAGGTGCTTATTGGAGAATAAGTTCACTGAACGTGGCTCGCTAGGAAATACCTAATGGAGTTTTACTCGCCTATCAATAGGAATTCCTCTAGTGATAGTAGTACAAGTGATCCTTGGACTTGAGATCATCATAGTATCTTGTGTATGATGAGTTATACTTTGACATGTCCCTTAAGACCTTTAGGGTATATCAAAGGGTATGATTGGGTATAATAAGTTGTACATGGAGATAGGTGAATGATCAACAAAGAATCTACCACGTCTAGTAAAAGAAGTGAATGTCCTATGTGATTTGATAAATGACAACTCAGTAGTCCTTGGCCAAGGCAGAATGAAATTAGAAAGTAGTTTCTAATTTGCATTATTTAGAGTTGTGCATTTGGGAATCGAAATACATATAATTAAATAAAATAAGACTTGACAGTAAATCCATGTCTTATATTTAATTGGGACATTGTATGGTAGAATGATTGAATTGTACGGTAACTATTAGAATTGCCGAACTATGTATTGAGGGTAATATAGTTTGATGAAAAAGTGAGAGATACCAATTTAAAATAAAGACCTAATTTATTTTGGTAATTAATTAAGAAATGAATGTATGCTAAAATGTTGTTAAATTATAAATTCATTTACAGAATTTTTTCTAATTTACTATCACAGCGGAACATATTAGATACTAATTAACCGGACCAAATTAAAAGGACTGGTTAAAGAATTTGAGAATAGTTCTCAAGGCTGAAAGGCTATCTTATGTCCTTAATATGCCTATCCCTGCAGTGGTTGCAAACAATGCCTCAGAGGAAGAGATTGCTACTTTTAGAAAGTGGCAAGATGATGCACAGTTGGCTCAATGCATCATGCTCGCATCCATGAGTAACAAGCTTCAGCGTCAGCATGAAACTATGGATGCTCCTACTGTACTCCGGCACCTTCAAGGAGTTGAAGGGTGAGGAAAGTAGGACTATTAGATATCCGATATCTAAGGAGCTTTTCCGATCTAGAATGACCGATGGTACTACAGTACAGACATATGTCCTAAAATGATCAATCTGATTGAACAATTGGGACAACCGGGTTTTAATGGATGGAGAGATGATCCAAGATTTGATCTTGCAATCACTTCCGGACTCTTGCTCATAATTTGTTGTGAATTTCCACATGAATAAGCTATATGTCAGCCTGCCTGAGTTGCTTAAACATGTTAAAAACTGTAAAGAGTCACTTTCCAACCAAGAAAGACCAAGTCTTACTGGTAGATGATTCTTCCAGGAAGTGGAAGAGGGCCAAAGGATCTTTTTAAAAGAAGAACAATTCAAAAAAGGTAAATAGAAAGGTAAAAACAAAGGACAATAAGAACAAGACTGATGCAGATAGCAAAGGAGTTTGCTTCCACTGCAATAAGCCTGGAGAGTAGAAAGAAAACTGCAAGGAGAATATTACAGCGGCTAACCAGAAGAAGCTTAGTAAAGCTTCAGTTACAAATACAGGTTTATTCATGATTAAAAATAAATCTTTCTGTAAATCAAGGTTCTACTTGGATATTGGATACCGGCTATAGTTCTCACATATGCAATCCAATGCAGAGACTAAACAGAAGTAGAAAGCTAAACTAAGAGTAAGTAATCTTATGTGTGGGAATGGAGCAAAGGTTGTTGCATTAACCATAGGAACTTATAGTTTAGCATTGCCTACGGGCAAGTCTATTAAGTTAATAAGTTGTTATTATGTTCTAGTTCTCATTAGAAATATTAGAACTTTCGTTGTTGGACAACGAAGGTTCTAGTATTAAATTTATGAATAATTGTTATTCTATTTATAATGATAATATTTTGTTTGAAACTGGAAGATTGCTTGATAGACTTTGTATACTTGACTTACATGAAAAAAACATTTTACAAATTGAATAAACTAATAAAAGAAAAGGGGATGGTCATTCAAAGAGTTGAATGTGTGTATTTGATGAAATACAAGTCTGAATCATTTGAAATGTTCAAAGAATTCAGAAGTGAAATAAATTGACAAAGTATTAGGATTCTTTGATCAGATCGAGGAAAGAATACTTGTGCAATGAGTTTCTAGATCATCTCAAAATGGTATTTTCTCATAATGGACACCTCCTAATACGCAATAATTGATTGGTCTATCTAAAAGGAGAACTTGTACCTTGTTGGACATGGTGCAGTCCATAATGATTTTTACCGACATTCTAGTATCCATCTGGGTTATGCCCTAGAAATGGCTGCATATCTACAAAATAAGGTAACCTCAAAAATCCGAGCCCAAGACTCCATAAAGGTTATTGATAGGAAGGATTCCTACTCTTAAGTATGTTAAGATAAGGGGTTGTCCAGCTTATGTGAAAAGGTTTCAAAGATAAGTTTGGGACAAAATTTGACAAGTGCAGACTTGTGGGATATCCTAAAGAAAGTTTAGGGTATTATTACTATAATCCTACACGCTGCCTTCTTAGATAAAGGTGTTTATCATTGAAGGAGCTAGTGGGAGGGTAATAGATCTTGAAGGAGTTCAAGAACCACAAAGCACTTTAAGTGGAAACGAGAAACTTGTAGATAGACCTATTGTACCACAACCGAATCGTAAATTTGGAAGAGTACCGAAGATACCTGGGAGGTATGGATTCATCATAGAGGATCTAGTTATATGCAATGAGGCTATGGATCCAGTTATATGCGATGAGGCTATGAGTAGAAGACACTCAGAGAAAGGGCAAATGGCAAGGTGGAGACCTATAAGACCAGACCTTTTTAAAAAGTTTTTCAAGTCAAGGAGTTGACTGTGATAAAACCTTATTACCGGGTAATGCTCAAGTCCATTTGGATTTTGCTTGTGATTGCAGCTTATTACGAAATCTGGCAAAATGGATGTGGAGACACCCTTCCTCAATGAAGACTTGAGGAGAATGTATGTATATTACAGCCAGAGGAATATGTTTCAAAGGTTGAAGCAAATCGTGTTTTAAGCTACAATGATCCATTGATAGATTGAAGCAAGCTTCTCAAAGATGGAACATTCGTTTTGATGAGACAATCAAAAGAGTTTGATTTTATCAAAAACGAGAATGAACCTAGTGTGTACAAAAGGGTCAGTGGGAGCACTGTGACATTCTTGGTATTATATGTTGATATACTACTGATAAGGAATAACACACCAATACTACAATCAGTAAAGATAAAATTGTCTAAACATTCCTCCATGAAAGACTTGGGAGGAACATCCTATAAATTGGGGATATAAATCTATATAGATAGATTAAAAAGGATGTTCGGCTTGACCCAAAGAACGTATATTCATTTGATGATAAAGGCATTTAGCATGACAAACTCCAAGAGAGGTCTCATGATGATGAGCCATGGAGTGAATCTCTCTAAAATTATCCCTAATTGAAAGAGAGATCGCATCAGTTACTATCATGTATGCAATGAATATACACAAGGCCTGATGTTGATCAGTCATATTCTGGAGAAGATCACTGTAAGACAGTGAAACACATCTTTAAGTACCTAACCGGTATTGAAGATGTGATCATGATTCATGGTAGGTCTGAATTATAACTAGAGGGCTAAACAGACTCAAGTTTTTCAGACTGATAAAGACGATAACAAATCCACTTTAAGGTAAATCGTTACCTTGAAAGGTGGTGCAGTGAATTGGAAAGGTTCCAAACAGCAAAGAGTTGTTGGTTTAGTGACAAAGACAAAGTATATAGCTGTAAATGAAGCTGCAAGTTGATTGTTTGGATGAAAAGTTCATCACAGAACTAGGAATAGTTCCTAAATCTCATCTTGGATTCAAACATATGTTGCGGCACTTTCATTTGATTAGTAGAATCATTGAAAGAGGAGAAGTCACTATAAAGATAGTGGACTCTCAATAACAACATTGCAGATCCATTTACTAAAGCTTTAACTCAACAACAGTTTGATCGTCACTTAGAGAAGATGGGTATTAGATACCATGGCGATTGGCTTTAGTGCAAGTGGGAGATTGAAAGTAGTATGCACATAAGCCAATCATATTTGATATGATGTAGCATATACTTTGTAATCTTATTCATTTATTAATAAAAGAATTGATTTTCTTAAAAGGTATTTTATATTATCTACATAGTGCTGTTATATTAAATGTGATAAACCCATAGTTTTGAGCAATGCTTTTAGAATCTTGATGGTGATCATGCTAATAAGATATAAATTCAAGATAGCTCACAAACTAAAATTGTTCCTAATCGTTGGATTACTAAATTGGGGATTAGTGAATCCGGATAGATTAGTACATACGTTGCTTGCTCTTAGGAAGAGGATGATTGATCTCATAATCATTTGTGTGGAGACACTAAAGCAAGTATGTAGGTGCTTATTGGAGAATAAGTTCACTGAACGTGGCTCGCTAAGGAATACCTAATGGAGTTTTACTCGCCTGTCAATAGGAATTCCTCTAGTGATAGTAGTACAAGTGATCCTTGGACTTGAGATCATCATACTATCTTGTGTATGATGAGTTATACTTTGACATGTCCCTTAAGACCTTTAGGGTATATCAAAGGGTATGATTGGGTATAATAAGTTGTACATGGAGATAGGTGAATGATCAACAAATAATCTATCTCGTCTAGTAAAAGATGTGAATGTCCTAGGTGTTTCGATAAATGACAACTCAGTAGCCCTTGGCCAAGGCAGAATGAAATTAGAAATGAGTTTCTAATTTGCATTATTTAGAGTTGTGCATTTGGGAATCGAAATACATATAATTAAATTAAATAAGACTTGACAGTAAATCCATGTCTTATATTTAATTGGGACATTGTATGGTAGAAAGATTGAATTATACGGTAACTATTCACTGAAATGTTCTTTTGTGACTAATGTTGAAATCTATATTATCTGGAAAGTCGTTGATCGCTAAGGGGGCTTACCCTTATTGTAGAATAAATATTATTTATTTAAATGAATTAAATAGTTTAATTTATTTATTTAAATAAGATTAGAATTGTTCTAATTGATTTATTCACAACCGGTTTAATATGGAGAACCTAAAGGGTCACACTGCAAAAGAAAAATATTTATTTAAGAAGTAAATGGCATAATTGTAATAATAAGTTAAGTGTATTTAATTTAATCTATGGGATAGAATAAATTAATTAGCTGAATATTTATTATTTAATATTTTGAAAATATTAAATATAAATTAATAAGAGGAGTCTTATTATTATTATTACTATTACTATTATTTAATTCCTAATAGGGATTGGGAATTAATTAATAGAAGTACTCTCATAAATTCTTAATTGGATTAGGAGTATAATTAATTAAAGGAGTTTAATTATAATAGAAACCCTAATCCTAAATAGTTTAGAGAAGGGTTATTTCTACATCTATAAATAAGAGGAGTCTTATCATAGATTAGGGTTACACACTCTTGCATTAGATTGTGGAGAGTACTTGCAATTTCTATAGAGATAGAAATTAGGGTTTTGCCAACACCCAACTTCTTGAATAACTATTCTTCCTTGGTGGATCACCTCTAGAGGCCAAACACTTGGGTGGCTAGCGTTGATCAAGCAAAGGAATTTAATAGGTGGAATTCAAGGAGAACGCAAAGGAATTGGAGGTGAACTTGTACCCGAGGAAGCACGGTCCTACGAGGGTATAATTTCTTAATCTCTATCTCTTTCGTTTATATCGTTAATTGAGCACATAGATTGATCATGGTGATGGTTTGTATAAAATTTTAAAATCCGATTTTATCGCGCTTCCGCCTTATTTATGTAATTTGATTACATGTTCGCGTCATATACAAACCTAATAATTTAATAATATTTTAATTATCTAATCATCATTATTAATTATTTAATAATAATTTAATCCTTAACTATTATTATTAATCACTTGATAATAATATAATTGTTAACTAATATTATTAATTATTTAATAATATTTTAATTAATTAATTAATCATCATTATTAATTATTTAATAATGATTTAACTATTATTATTATCCCTTAATAATAATTAATTATTAATTATTTAATAATATTTCAATTAATTAGTTATCATTATTAATTATTATAATGAATTATTAGTAGGAGTCAGCAGTAGTCGGGGGGGTGGGGGGGGGAACAAATCAGTAGCAACACATGATATTTTGTTAAATAATTTTTTTTTCTTTGATACATTAGATTCCAACTTGCATAAAATAAAATCTACACATCCAAATGATGGAAGGCTAATTTTGTTGGATTCCTAACTTGATGTTCTACCATTTAACATGAAGTAAGTAGCATTTGATCAACTTTTCACTTAAAACATTTTGGATCAAAGTGCTAGGGTTTCAAACTCACTTATTTTGCTAGAAAAAATTATATATTCACCAATATAAACATCTCTCCATGAAACCTGAAAGTAGTATGCACACAAGACAATCATTTAATATATGATGTAGTATATACTTTGTAATCTTATTCGTTTATTAATAAAAGAATTAATTTATTAAAGGCATTTTCGTTATCTACATGATGTTGTATTAAGTGTGATAAATCCATAATTTTGAGCAATACTTTTAGAATCATGATAATAATCATGCTAATGAGATCTAAATTCTAGATAGCTCACAAACTAAAATCGTTCCTAATCGTTGGATTACTAAAAAGGGGACTAGTGAATCATGATAGATTAGTAAATACTTTGTTTGCTCTTAGGAAGAGGATGATTGATCTCATAATCATTTGTGTGGAGACACTAAAACTAGTATGTAGATACTTATTAGAGAATAAGTTCACTGAACGTGGCTCGCTAAAGGTATACCTAATGGAGTTTTACTTGTCTGTCAATAGGAATTCCTTAGGTGATAGTAGTACAAGGTATCTTTAGACTTGAGATCATCATAGTATTTTGTGTATGATGAGTTATACTTTGACATGTCCCTTAAGACCCTTAGGGTATATCAAAAGGTATGATTGGGTATAATAAGTTGTATATGGAGATAGGTGAATGATCAACAAAGAATCTACCACTTATAGTAAAAGGAGAGAATGTCATATGTGATTCGATAAAGGAAAAGTCAGAAGTCTTTGGCCAAAATAGAATGAAATTAGAAAGGTGTTTCTAATTTGCATTATTTAGAGTTGTGCATTTGAGAATCGAAATATATATAATCAAATAAAATAAGACTTGAAGTAATTTCATGACTTGAAGGATTGAATTGTACGGTAACTATTCACTAAAAAGATCTTTTATGATTAATGTTGAAATCTATATTATCTGGAAAGTCGTTGATCGCTAAGGGGGTTTACCCTTATTATAGAATAAATATTATTTATTTAAATGAATTAAATAGTATAATTTATTTATTTAAATAAGATTAGAATTATTCTAATTTATTTATTCACAACCGGTTTAATATGGAGAACTTAAATGGTCACACCAAGAAAAATATTTATTTAAGAAGTAAATGACATAATCGTAATAATAAGTTAAATATATTTAATTTAATCTATGGTGATAGAATAAATTAAATATCTTAATATTTATTATTTAATATTTTGGAAATATTAAATATAAATTCATAAGAGGAGTCTTATTATTATTATTACAATTATTATTATTTAATTCCTAAAAGGGTTTGAGAATTAATTAATAAAAGTACTCTCATAAATTCCTAATTGGATTAGGAGTTTAATTAATTAAAAGAGTTTAATTAAAATAAAACCTTATTCCTAAATAGTTTAGGAAGGTTGTCTATATCTATAAATAAGAGGAATCTTATTATGGATTGGGGTTAGACACACTTCTAATAGTTGGGAGAGTACTTACAATTTCTATAGAGATAAAAACTAGGGTTTTGCCAACACCCATCTTCTTGAGTACGTATTATTCCTTGGTGGATCACCTCTAGAGGCCAAACACTTGGGTGGCTAACGTTGATGAAAAGAAAGAATTGAATCGGTGAATTTCAAGGAGAACGCGAAGGATTTGGAGTTGAACTTGTACCCGAGGAAGCACAGTTCTTGTGACAACCCGGGTTTTCAGTAATTATTAAATAATAATTTAATAAATAAAATTTTTATTATGAGAGGTGTGTGTGTGTGTGTTATATGTTTAGTGTGAAGAAATTAAGTGTGAATATAGAAGCGAAATATATATATATATATATTTATATTGGGAAAATGAGATTCAATAGTTAATTAAACTATTGAAGATAGTAAATGAAATTGTTACAAAAAGGAAGTCTAAATAATATTAGTTAATTTAATTAAGTTGAAAATTATATTATGAAATAATATAATTTGATTATTATGCCTTGTTGGCAATCGATTTGTTATGAATCAATTTTCATAAATAATGAGAGTAATTCACTTAATTAAAGTAGTGAATTAATGTAAATAGATATTTGTTTTAATAAAATGAGAAAACAATGTGTTACATATAAATGTAATATGTTAATGTAATACGATTGTGAGTGTTATAAATAGTTAAAATATTCATCGAATAAAATAAATATTTTAATTGGGACGTTTATTTAATAAATATTTGATGGAAGTTCTTATGGGATAATTTATGTAAGTGTGGTAATATTGATTAAATTAAATAATTTTATAATTGGTGCGTATTTTATTACGCTAATGGAATGGTAATATTCTAATTTAATTAAATAATTAAATTAGAGGATTAATGGTTTATTGAATAAAATAATTTATTAAATAAAATTATAATTTGGCTAAATGGAAATTTTAATTTAGCCAAATTATAATTTTATTTAATAAATTGGATTTATTAATAAGTCGCCATTCCTTCTGATAACTATTCCTTCTGTTGAGACCATTCCTTCTGATAACTAGCTTCATCAGTTACTTACACTTATTTTGAGAAGGCTGAGAAAGAGAGAAAGTGAGAGAGAGGGTTTCTTGTGAAATTTTGAAGAATTCTGAGAATCAAAGAAGGAAGAAGAAAGAGGAATCAAGGAAGAATAGTCCATTTCATCATCTATCTAGGTTAGGAAAGATCAAAGAGGTAAGAAATCATATTCTAAACCTCTATATGTTCATTTTTGTAGAATATAGGTTTTCTGAAAAATGAATTTTGTTGTATGAATTGATGAGGGTTATGGTATATGTGTTTCTTATGTATATAATCTGTTATATACCATCTATTATGGATTTTGTAGTAATCAAATTTGGGTTATGTTCTAAAAGATGAAGAATTGGACATTTTTTGGTTATAAGTATGTTTTGGCCTATTTTGAGGTTAAAATTGGTTGGGAATCCTTGTAGTAATCCGTGAACGGATGGTTGATGGTTGTGGTGTTTTAAGAAACGAAAACATGGCAACTGAAATGAATCAAAACGATTAAAAAAATGAATTCGTGGTATGTGATTTTGCTAAATACGTTAAAAAATGAAAAGTGGAGCATGAACTTTGGTTTTTAAGGCTCTAAATTGGAGTATTTGATGTTTCTAAGATGTTAAAATACTTTGTAAAATGTTTAGTTTGGTGCTTATGAACTTTAGAATAACTGAGAATAGCTAATTTGGGGATTAGAATTGAGTTTGGTATGAAAAGTTATCTAAAGTTCGAGATTACAGAATCAAGTTCTGGTGTCCAGCGCAGTTGCGTTGGACAATACACTATTTTGGGCGCTGCTGCGCTGCAGCGCAGCTGCGTGTGTCCCTAGTATAAAACTGGCACTAAAGTGGAACGTAATGAGAAGGAAAAGAAAGTTTAACGTAAATAAACCAAAAGGATAATGAGGAGCCTTAACGGGACTTAATCCTTAAGTTAAGCATTGTATAGAGAATAAAATGAAGGATTATGAAATGTAGAGTAGAGTTATTTAAACGATTACCAAGCGTTGTTATATAACTAATAGTTGATGTGCATGATCATATGTTGTGTAGGAAGTCTACAAGGACAAAAAGATGTAATTGGTAATCTACGAGCCAGGAAAGTATTTCAGTTCTTATTTGCTATATGAACTTGATGATTGATTGATTGAAATCTGTACTGCAAAGAGCATGTTAAATTACATATGTTGTAATTATGAACTGCAAAAGTCAATTTATGACTATGCTGATTGAGTAAGGAACTCAATCTTATTATTTGATATATGAGATACGGCATGTATGATAAATGAGAATTAGAATGTTTATGATTGTATAAGTTGAGCATGAAATTATATCCTATGTGATGCATGAAAACTACTTGATTTGCTGAGCTGTCGAGCTCAATCTTACAAAAATAACCTTTTTGCAGGTTAGGAATACAATGAGATGTTATTTGCCATTTGAATGGTAATGAACAGAAGACGTGCGGGAAAAATAAACTTGCTTTATTTGGGAATTGTCTGATCCATGCTAAATTTTCGTTAGAAGTAATTGTCAGTTGTTGATGATTATTTAATGACAGAATGTAAATGTTGTACATGTATTGAGATGTGTAATTTTACTTAGCATGTCTAATAAAGTGAATCATAGAATATGTATGATTCTAAGTTATGTAAATGTAAATGTTGTGATTTAGGGAATAAAAGTAGGAAGTTTGAAAGAATTTTGAATTGTTCCGCATTATTTATTAGTTATATCATCGAATATTGATTTAAAGCTAGTATGTAAGTGTATTGCTTACGACCAAAGTCGAAAGTTGAATTGTTCGGATTTTGGGGTCGTTACAGTTTGTATCAGAGCTGTAGGTTATAAACCTTAGGTAAGAGTACCTTAGGCTATAACCTTATTGAAGAAGGGTAAAGATGATAAAGAATAAACTCATATAGAGTTTGAGCAATAAGAAATAAATTTAGGAAATGTATAGAGAAGAGATTAAGATATATATGAGATGATTCAAAGAAGAATCTTGAAAAGTTATAAAAGATGAGAGTTACCTGCCTCCAGTAATAAAGATGGTGTTAATAAATAGACGATGTCTATAAGATGAAAGTGATAGAAATAATAGGAATAAACTCAAATAGAGTTTAGTTGATGATAACTTTAGAGAATTCATATGAAACAAGTTATGATAAAATGAGTAGGTTCAAAGAAGAACCTGAAGAGCTAAAAGATCAGGGAACCCCTGAGTTGAATAATCATAAGATAATGTGATTAAGGAATCGTAAGGAGAGTTGATGGTAGAATAAGATCATGACGTGATCTGTTTAAGTTGTAAAATGACAGATGATCCGTAATGATTGAATAGTTATAGCTTGATGCTATAAAAAGATTGTATTATGAAATAGTACGAGGTAAACTCACGAGGAGTTATAAATGATGAAATATAGAAGTTTCATATTGAGCAAAGAGTAAGTTAAGAACAAGATAGAATTCGGTGGGATTTCTGAAAGTAGTATGCACACAAGCCAATTATATTTGATATGATGTAACATATACTTTGTAATCTTATTCATTTATTAATAAAAGAATTGATTTTCTTAAAAAGCATTTTATATTATCTACATAGTGCTGTTATATTAAATGTGATAAACCCATAGTTTTGAGCAATGCTTTTAGAATCATGATGGTGATCATGCTAATGAGATCTAAATTCAAGATAGCTCACAAACTAAAATTGTTCTTAATCGTTGGATTACTAAATTGGGGATTAGTGAATCCGGATAGATTAATACATACGTTGCTTGTTCTTAGGAAGAGGATAATTGATCTCATAATCATTTCTATGGAGACACTAAAGCAAGTATGTAGGTGCTTATTGGAGAATAAGTTCACTGAACGTGGCTCGCTAAGGAATACCTAATGGAGTTTTACTCGCTTGTCAATAGGAATTCCTCTAGTGATAGTAGTACAAGTGATCCTTGGACTTGAGATCATCATAGTATCTTGTGTATGATGAGTTATACTTTGACATGTCCCTTAAGACCTTTAGGGTATATCAAAGGATATGATTGGGTATAATAAGTTGTACATGGAGATAGGTGAATGATCAACAAAGAATCTACCTCGTCTAGTAAAAGATGTGAATGTCCTATATGATTCGATAAATGACAACTCATTAGTCCTTGGCCAAGGCAGAATGAAATTAGAAAAGAGTTTCTAATTTGCATTATTTAGAGTTGTGCATTTGGGAATCGAAATACATATAATTAAATAAAATAAGACTTGACAGTAAATCCATGTCTTATATTTAATTGGGACATTGTATGGTAGAATGATTGAATTGTACGGTAACTATTCATTGAAAGGTTCTTTTGTGATTAATGTTGAAATCTATATTATCTGGAAAGTCGTTGATCGCTAAAGGGGCTTACCCTTATTGTAGAATAAATATTATTTTCTTTAAATGAATTAAATAGTTTAATTTATTTATTTAAAATAAGGTTAGAATTGTTTCTAATTGATTTATTTCACAACCGGTTTAATATGGAGAAACCCTAAAAGGGTCACACCGCAAAAGGAAAATATTTATTTAAGAAGTAAATGACATAATTGTAATAATAAGTTAAGTGTATTTAATTTAATCTATGGAGATAGAATAAATTAATTAGCTTAATATTTATTATTTAATATTTTAGAAATATTAAATATAAATTAATAAGAGGAGTCTTATTATTATTATTACTATTACTATTATTTAATTCCTAATAGGGATTGTGAATTAATTAATAGAAGTACTCTCCCATGAATTCGTAATTGGATTAGGAGCATAATTAATTAAAGGAGTTTAATTATTATAGAAACCCTAATCCTAAATAGTTTAGGGAAGGGTTATTCCTACATCTATAAATAAGAGGAATCTTATCATAGATTGGGGTTACACACACTTGCATTAGATTGCGGAGAGTACTAGCAATTTCTATAGAGATAGAAACTAGGGTTTTGCCAATACCCAACTTCTTGAATACCTATTTTTCCTTGGTGGATCACCTCTAGAGGCCAAACACTTGGGTGGCTAACGTTGATCAAGCAAAGGAATTTAATCGGTGGAATTCGAGGAGAACACGAAGGACTAGGAGTTGAACTTATACCCGAGTAAGCTTTGTTCTACGAGGGTATAATTCTTATTCTCTTTCTCTTTCGTTTATATCGTTAATTGAGCACATAGATTGATCATGGGATAGTTTGTATTAAAATTTTAAAATCCGTTTTATCGCGCTTCCGCACTATTTATGTAATTTGATTGCATGTTTGCGCTATATACAAACCTAACAGTGGTATCAGAGTCTAATCTTGTGCTAATTATCAATTTTGATGATTCCATATGTGTATGGTATGCGATTGGGTCTAAATTTTTGGACAGAATCAATTTTTCTAGATCAGCGACGCGGCGCAGCTGCGCCAGCTCCAGTTCATTCTGGGCGCAGCTGTGCCGTTTCCCAGTTCATTCTGGGCGCAGCTGTGCCGGCTAGCAGAATCCGAAATTTTTTTTCCCTTCAATTGAAATAAATAATTTATTTAATTGATATAAGTTTAAAATAAAGATGTTTATTTTATCTGAAATAGGATTTTAAATTGCTAAAATTAAAGGAGTTTAATTTGGATTTGGTTTTTGATTAAAATAAAAGAGTTTATTTTGTTTCAAAACTAAATATTAGCAAAACTTTTGCCCATTAATTGATATCAATGCATATATGGAATGGTTTTATTATTCATGGGATGAATGTTATTTATTGATACATATAGAGATATGTATAATAATAAATAGGGATTGATTATGGACTATTGACCAATGTGTGATTGGATTTATTTTAGCGGATGCTTGAATGTATGAGTTTTTAAAAATGGGGTATGCGTACCTCGTCTTCTCTAATTTTTCTTAATGTAAATTATATCTCCCTCCTATGTACTTCCCCTTGACTGCTGATCAAGGTTTCTATTTATTGTAAATAGTTTATGTAATAGGACTAGTTAGAATTAATTTTGAAGAATTGGAGACAAAGGAGCAAAGAGCGCTTGAAGACCCGTTTGTATTGGAGCCCGGGTTTAAATGTAATAGTTATATTTAAATTTAATTCTTGCACCCTAGGTTTGACCTTTTGGTTCACTTGGTGGTTCTAGTGAACCAAACTAGAATAAAAGTCTATAATCAATCCGGGTAGAATATAATATTCTATATGTGCATGCTTACTATATATATTATATATTATCAAACATGCTTCGCATGTTTAATAATATGACGCGTATTTTATATATATATGTGCATGCGCACTAAACAAGATGAGACAAATAATAACAAACCCCTCAAAGAAATCATATTAAGTCCTAAGCGTTCAAAGATATTCGAAATATCGAACGTCGCCTTCTAGCATGGTAAAACGATAGAGTATTAAATATTTAATATGAGTTTGTTGTGTCACACAAGGCAAGTATTAAATATTTAAGATGTTGCTTTATCACATTTGATGCTTATACATAAACTGAACGATGTTGTTTTGTTGTGTCACACAAGGACAATGGAAGTGCTAGGTTGGACTTAACTTGGATAATTTTGATTCGGATGTGTCACACTTGATCAAAATAATCTAAGAGGCAAAATACAAGGAGTTACATAGTGATGTAATTGACAATAGTTGTCTACCTATTTATTTATATATCGTTTGTTGTGTCACACAAGGCTATATACATTTGAAATGGGATCCTTATTCTCACTAGCAAACCTTTAATTAGATTTACCGAACTATATATATTGAGGGTAATATAGTTTGATGAAAAAGTGAGAAATACCAATTTAAATAAAGACCTAATTTATTTTGGTAATTAATTAAATGAATGAATGCTAAAATGTTGTCTATTTCACATGCAGAATTTAAAAATGTCAAACTCACTATCACTGCGTAGCATACTTGATGCTAACAAACTGACCGGACCGAATTACACGGACTGGTTAAGGAATCTGAGAATTGTTCTCACTGCTGAAAATATTTCTTATGTCCTAAATTCGCCAGTCCCTGCAAGTGTTGCAGAAACAGCCTCTGAGGAAGAGATTGCTACTTTTAGAAAGTGGCAAGATGATGCAATCCTGGCTCAATGCATCATGCTCGCATCCATGAGTAACGAGCTTCAGCGTCAGTATGAAACTATGGATGCTCCTACTATATTGCTGCACCTCAAAGAGTTGTATGGTGAGCAAAGTAGGACTGCTAGATAACAGATATCTAAGGAGCTCTTCCGATCTCGTATGACCGAGGGCACTGCTGTAGAGACTCATATCCTTAAGATGATCAATCTGATTGAACAATTGGGACAGCTTGGGTTCGTTAATGGATGGGGAGTTAAGCCAAGATTTGGTCTTACAGTCCACTCCCGGACACCTTTCTCACAATTTGTTGTGAATTTTCACATGAATAAGTTGGACGTCAGCTTGCCTGAGTTGCTTAACATGTTGAAAACTGCTGAAGAGTCACTTCTTATCCAACAAGAACCAAGTCTTACTAGTGGATGATTCTTCCAAGAAAAGGAAGAGGCCCAAGGTATCTTCTGAAAAGAAGAAAAACAAGAAGGCTAAGGGGAAGGCGAAGAGAAAGGACAAGAAGAAACCTGATTCAGATAGCAAAGGAATTTGCTACCATTGCAATAAGCCGGGACACTGGAAGAGGAACTGCAAGCAGTATCTTGCGGACCAGAAGAAGCTTGGAGAAGCTTCGACTTCCGATCTAGGTTTGTTCATTGTTGAAATTAATTTTTCTGAAAGTCAAAATTCTACTTGGGTATTGGATACCGGCTGTAGTTCTCACATATGTAATAATATGCAGAGACTAAGCAGAAGTAGAAAGCTGAACAAGTATGAAGTCGTCCAACGAGTTGGAAATGGAGCAAAGGTTGTTGCGTTGGCTGTAGGGACTTTTTGTTTAGCACTACCTTCGGGAAAGTTCATTAGTTTAAATAATTGTTATTATGTTCCAACACTTATTAGAAACATTATTTCAATTTCTGTATTAGATATAGATGGTTTTGATATTATAATAAAGAACAACAGTTATTCTATTTATAATAAAAATGTTTTATATGGTGTTGGTAATTTACTGAATGGACTTTACATACTTGACTTGCATGAAAATATACTTCAAATTGAACAAACTAAGAAAAAAAAAGAGATGATGTTAATTATACCTTTATGTGGCACTGTAGACTCGGTCATATCAATGAAACAAGATTATCCAAGTTGCATAAAGATGGGCTTTTAGAGCTATCTGATTACGAATCATATCCAACTTGTGAATCTTATCTCATGGGTAAGATGACTAAATCTCCTTTTAGTGGAAAAGGAGAAAGAGTTACAAAGTTGTTAGCATTGGTACACACAGACGTATGTGGACCTATGACAACGAATGCACGAGGAGGGTATTCTTATTTTATTACTTTCACTGATGATCATTCTAGATTTGGATATACGTATTTAATGAAATATAAATCTGAATCATTTGAAAAGTTCAAAGAATTCAGAAGTGAAGTAGAGAAGCAAACTGGTAAGAGTATTAAGATTCTTTGATCGGATCGAGGAGGGGAATACTTGACCAATGAGTTTCTCAATTGTCTCAAAGAAAATGGTATAATCTCACAATGGACTCCACCAGGGACGCCACAGTTGAATGGTGTATCTGAAAGGAGAAATCGAACATTGTTGGACATGGTTTGTTCCATGATGAGTTTTACCGACCTTCCAATATCCTTCTGGGGTTATGCCCTAGAAACGGCTGCATACTTACTTAACAATAAGGTACCTCAAAAATCCGAGCCCAAGACCCCATAAAGGTTATGGACAGGGAGGAAACCAAATCTTAAGTATGTTAAGACTAAGGGGTTGTCCAGCTTTATGTCAAAAGGTTTGAGCAAGATAAAGCTAAAGAGTAGATCCGACAAGTGTAAATTTGTGGTATACCCTAAAGAAACTGTAGGGGTATTATTTCTATCATCCCAATGATCAAAAAGGTGTTTATTGCGAAACACGCTGCCTTCTTGGAAAAGGTGTTTATCCTTGAAGGGGTCAGTGGGAGTAAGATATATCTTGAAGAAGTTCAAGAACCACAAAATACTACGGATCAAAGTCAGGTACCTGACCAAGTAGATAGAACCTACTGTTCCACAACCTATTCGTTAAATCTGGAAGAGTACCGAAAGATACCTGAAAGGTATGGATTCATCATAGAGGATGATGATGAGGTATGCATCATAGAGGATGATGATCTATTGACTTACGAAGAGGCTATGAGTAGATGAAGACTCAGAGAAATGGCTAGATGGCCATGAAATCCGAGATGGACTCCATGTATGAAAAACCAAGTATGGACTTTGGTTTTCACCACCTGAGGGCATTAAGCCTATTGAGTGTAAATGGGTCTTTAAGAGAAAGACTGGAGCAGATGACAAAGGTAGAGACCTATAAGGCCCGACTGGTTGCAAAAGGTTTCAAACAAAGACAAGGAGTTGACTATGATGAAAACCTTCTCACCAGTAATGCTCAAGTCCATTTGGATTTTGCTTGTGATTGCAGCTTATTATGACTACGAGATCTGGCAAATGGATGTGGAAACACCCTTCCTCAATGGAGAGCTTGAGGAAAATGTATGTATGATACAGCTAGGAGGGAATTTGTTTCAAAGGTTGGAAGCCAAATCGTGTTTTAAGCTACAACGATCCATTGATGGATTGAAGCAAGCTTCTCGAAGATGGAACATTAGTTTTGATGAGAAAATCAAAAGGTTTGATTTTATCAAAAAACGAGGATGAACCATAGTGTGTACAAAAAGGTTAGTGGGAGCGCTGTGACATTCCTTAGTATTATATGTTGATGATACTACTAATAATAGAATAACACATCCAATGCTATAATCAGTCAAAAGATAAAATTTATCTAAACATTCCTCCATGAATGACTTGGTAGTGAGGCATCCTATATTTTGGGGATATAAAGATCTATATAGATAGATTTAAAAGGATGCTAGGCTTGACCCAAGAAAAGTACATTCATTTGATGCTAAATAAGTTTAGCATGGCAAACTCCAAGAGAAGGTCTCATGATGATGAGCCATGGAATACATCTCTCTAAAATTTTCCCCAAAGACACCTGGAAAGAGAGACCGGATGAGTAAGATTCCTATGCTTCCGCAATAGGATCTATCATGTACGGTATGATATGTACTAGTACCAGATGTCGCTCATGCACTTTAGTGTAACAAGCATATATCAATCGAATCCAGGAGAAGAGCATTGGAAGGCAGTGAAAAACATCCTAAAGTACTTGAGAAGAACTAAGGATGTATTTCTTGTCTACGGTGGGTCTGAATTAAAACTAGAGGGGTTAAACAGAATCAAGTTTTTCAGACTGACCAAGATGATAACAAATCCACTTTCGGGTAAATCGTTACCTCAAACGGTGGTGCAGTGAGTTGGAAAGGTTCCAAACAGCAAACAGTTACTGGTTTAGTGACAAAGGACAAAGTACATAGCTATAAGTGAAGCTGCAAAGGAAAGCTTGTTTGGATGAAAAGTTTATTACAGAACTAGGGAATAGTTCCTAAGTCTCATTCTTGGATTCAAACAAGTGTTGTGGGCACTTTCAATTTGATTAGTAGAGATCATTGAAAGAGGAAAAGTCACTATAGAGATAGTGGACTCTCGAGAACAATATTGCATATCCATTTACTGAAGCTTTATCCAAACAGCAGGATGATCGTCACTTAGAGAAGAAGGGTATTAGATACCATGACGATTGGCTTTAGTGCAAGTGTGAGATTGAAAGTAGTATGCAGACAAGCCAATCATATTTGATATGATGTAGCATATACTTTGTAATCTTATTTGGTTATTAATAAAAAGAATTGATTTTCTTAAAAGGCATTTTACATTATCTACATGGTGCTGTTATATTAAATGTGATAAACTCATAGTTTTGAGCAATGCTTTTAGAATCATGATGGGGATCATGCTAATGAGATCTAAATTATAGATAGCTCAAAAACTAAAATTATTCATAATCGATGGATTACTAAAAAGGGGATTAGTGAATCCGGATATATTAGTACATACGTTGCTTGCTCTTATTAAGAGGATGATTGATCTCATAATCATTTGTGTGGAGACACTAAAGCAAGTATGTATGTGCTTATTAGAGAATAAGTTCACTGAACTCGGCTTGCTAAGGAATATCTAATGGAGTTTTACTCGCCTGTCAATAGGAATTCCTCTAGTGATAGCAGTACAAGTGATCCTTGAACTTGAGATCATCATAGTATCTTGTGTGTGATAAGTTTTACTTTGACATGTCCCTTAAGACCCTTAGGGTATATCAAAGGGTATGGTGGGTATAATAAGTTATACGTGGAGATAGGTGAATGATCAACAAAGAATCTACCACTTCTAGTAAAAGGAGAGAATGTCCTGTGTGATTCGATAAATGACAACTCATAAGTCTTTGGGCAAAGCAGAATGAAATTAGAAAGGAGTTTCTAATTTGCATTATCAGAGTTGTGCATTTGAGAATCGAAATACATATAATTAAATAAAATAAGACTTGACAGTAATTCCATGTCTTATATTTAATTGGGACATTGTATGGTAGAAGGATTGAATTATGCGCTGGTAACTATGCACTGAAAGGTTCTTTTGTAATTAATGTTGAAATCTAATTATTATCTGGAAAGTCATTGATCGCCAAGGGGGCTTACCCTTATTGTAGAATAAATATTATTTATTTAAATAAATTAAAATAGTTTAATTTATTTATTTAAATAAGATTAGAATTGTTCTAATTGATTTATTCACAACCAGTTTAATATGGAGAACCTAAAGGGTCACACCGCAAAAGAAAAAATATTTTGTTTAAGAAGTAAATGACATAATTATAATAATTAAGTTAAGTGTATTTAATTTTAATCTATAGAGATAGAATAAATTAAATAGCTTAATATTTATTATTTAATATTTTGAACATATTAAATATAAATTAATAAGAGGAGTCTTATTATTATTATTAATTACTATTATTATTATTTTAGTTCCTAAAAGGGTTTGGGAATTAATTAATAAAAGTTCTCTAATGAATTCCTAATTGGATTAGGAGTTTAATTAATTAAAGGAGTTTAATTAAAATAAAAACCCTAATCCTAAATAGTTTAGGAGAGGAGGGTTCCCTATATCTATAAATAAGAGGAGTCTTATCATGATTTAGGGTTAGACAGATACACACTCTTCCATAAAAAATTGGAGAGAGAGTACTTGCAATTTCTATAGAGATAGAAATTAGAGTTTTGCCAACCACTCATCTTATTGAACAACTATTATTCCCTTGGTGGATCACCTCTAGAGGCAAAACACTTGGGTGGCTAACGTTGATTCAAAGGAAGAAATTTAATCGGTGGAATTTCGAGACAGAACGCGAATGATTTGGAGGTGAACTCGTACCTGTGGAAGCATGGTTCTACAAGGGTATGATTCTCATACTCCATCTCTTTCGTTTAATTGATAAATTGAGCACATGGATGATCATGGTGATGGTTTTGTATGAATAATTTTAAAATCTGTTTTATTGCGCTTCTGCACTATTTATGTAATTTGATTGCGATGTTCGCGCTATATACAAACCTAACACTTGGATACCTTTCCAACAATTACAACTCTGAATACAAGAACTTGTAACCGAATACGAATAGCAATACTTATCATGGATATGGAGCAATTAACAGCAACTAACATGCTTGAAATAATTGATTTAAGTTAAATATGGAGATTTTCATTATATTAAGAAATCTGGCACGCAATATATGAGGTGGTGCGAGTTAAGGAACTTGCCTTGCACATGCGTTAATATCTTGACGTTAATCGTCCTTCAAGTATATCCTACATAGTTTAGTAAAGTCGCCATAATGATTAGCCACATAAGGACTAGGTTTAATACAGTCATCACATCAGTAAGACACATTGATTGCCACTACGACAAAGTAGTTGGGGGTCTCGCTCATCGGCGAGCTGGCGGGGATTGCAAGGGGGCAGCGCCCCCTTTGAAGCCAAGTGTAAAGTGTAATTAAACTATAGAGTCATTCTATGGCCTACTATGACAACTCTACGATCAGTAAAGTTTTGCCAACACTAACGGAGTCACTCTACGACTAGTAAGATGACCCTACGATCACTAAGGTCGTTCTGACTTAATGAAGTTATGCTAAAGTCGCTTGGGTGAAGCTCTACGATTTAGGAGTGACTGGCTAACTTACCCTGCGATCGTCGAGATGTACTCTACGATCATCGAGTAACATAGCTGACTGACTCTACGATCATTGAGAGATACTTTACGATCGTCGAGTCACTGGACTGACTGACTCTACTATCTCCGAGAGATATCTACGATCGTCGAGTCCCTGGGACTGACTGAATCTACGATCGCCGAGAGATTCTCCTCTCACGATCGTCGAGTCACTGGACTAACCGACTCATACGATCGCCTAGAGATACTCTACGATCGTCGAGTCACTGGACTAACTGACTCTACGATCGCCGAGATATACTCTACGGTATAAGATCAATATACTAACGTTGATTCCCTTCCCTTATACAGAGTTACTTCCTAAGTTAAGCTTAAGAAATCCCCCTTGACTGTTATGGTCTAAGGTCAAATAAGTCTAACATCATGATTTGGGGTCTGACTCATGTTCTACTGAACTTCATGATTTGTATAAAGTCACTTTTTATTAACAGTGTCTGCTTATAATCGATTTGACAAAGACCTTTGGTTTAAAATACAAGATAGGTCGGGGTGTATACTCAGATACACTCCTTCTTTGGTCATGATCATTGGTCTGACTGTCGTCCCCTATGGTCTATAAACACAATGTTCTAAGATTTAATCCTACAGGTTACCTTCGTTGGTTTTACTATAGTAGTTCTGATTTGAGCTTAGCTCAAGTCATTAGCTGGTTTTAAATAGATGGTCATATAGATAAGTAGTTGTACTGTCTTATTACAAAGGTTACAGTGCTACACCACCCTTATGGTTTAACTAATGTCTGGTCACACATATTATGGACAACATTTAATATCGGTGTAGAACATGGTCATAGAGCACCTAGCTCACGAACCTCTTTTGACCTTCCTTTTTTACGGTCGGTTTGTACTCTTTTAACTAATATGCTAAACAAATAATACATAGATAAACCATTATTACCAAAATCTGGAAACTCTTACCTCTTTGTTTTGGTTGCCTGTCTTCTCTTCCTTCTGAAGTAAACGATGAAGGTAGAAGGCATATACCAGATATCGTTCCTCTCTCTCTCTCTCTCCATTCTCTCTCAAATATTTTGTTTACTGGATTTTAAACTAAGGTAACGAATGAAGCTAACATTTGCTAGCTCAAGTGAGAGATGCTATTTATAGACTTTAAATCATATACATATAGCAGATTCTATATGTATAGGTACTCATTGCATATCTCCCTTTTCTTTGCTATCCCGATTTTTAGGGGATTCAAATCTTCACATCAGTCACGCTATGGAACGGGAGCTAGGGTGTTAGGATTCTAGCTTTTAGAAATAATGATGAGAGAATTTAATGCACCCACGTGACCTTCTCTCTCTTCCATCCGGACACTAGCTACTTAACTAGGTTAAATTGGGTCATCCACATGATATCTTCGGGTCACCACTAATGGGTCACATTGGACAGAAACAGGGGTGATATATATATATTGTTCCAGCCCATTTAATAACTTCAATTACTAGCCCACTATCTTGGGGTTAAATAACCCTTATTGGTTTAATAAAAAATAGAGACTCACTTAAGCGTGAATATATATATATATATATATACATATGTATACGTACATATATATGTATTTCTTAAATCATATACCCACACAGCATAAGCCACAAAGTATTCACTTCCATAAATAAATATTTATTATTTTATTTACAGTGGGACCTAAAGTTTTCAGTTATTACATTCTCTCCTCCTTATAAGAATTCTGTCCTCGGAATTAAAGCATAAGGTTACTCAAAAAGACTCGGATAATTCTTCCTAATCTTTTCCTCGAGTTCCCACATAGCTTTTTCAGCGTTGTGGTTCCTTCAAAGAACTTTGACAGAATGTATAACCTTATTCCTTAATCTCTGCTCCTTCCTGTCTAAATTTTCTATAGGAATTTCTTCATAGGACAAGTCATTCTCGACTTGAATCGGCTCATATGATATAACATTCTTATAGTTCGGCTTATATGGATGCAACACTGACACATGAAACACGTTGTGAATGTGCTCAAGTTCGGGAGGTAAAGCTACCTCGTACGCCACTTCACCTATTTTCCTCAAAATCTCGAAAGGTCCTATGAACCTAGGGCTCAATTTTCCCTTCTTCCCAAATTGGATTTTTCCCTTCTAGGGAGACACTTTTAAAAACACATAACTCCCCACTTCAAATTCTCTTTTCTTGCGATGTAAATCCGCATACGTTTTTTGACGATCCTGAGCTGCTACCAGTCGGGCTGTTATTACTTTGATTATCTCCGTGGTCCACTGCACCAATTCTGGCCCTAACAGTCTGCGTTCACCTACCTCATCCCAACATAATGGTGTTCTGCATTTCCTTCCATACAGGGCTTCGTATGGCGGCATCCCAATGCTTGCGTGATAACTATTTTTATAAGCAAATTCTACCAGTGGAAGATGATCTTCCCAGCTTCCCTTGAAGTCCATCACACAGGCTTTGAGCATGTCTCCCAATGTTTGAATCGTTCTTTTGCGTTGCCCATCAGTCTGTGGATGATACGCGGTACTCAACCTTGGTTGTGTTCCCATTCTTCCTTAAAGACTTTTCCAAAAGTTTGACATGAAGTGCGGATCTCTATCGGATACAATTGATATCGACACTCCATGTCTTGAAACAATTTCTTTGATATACAATTTGGCTAGTTGGTCCAAATTATACCTAATCTTAATCGATAAAAAGTGCGCTGACTTTATAAGACGATCAACTATCACCCATATGGCGTCGTAACCTTTCTGCGTTGCTGGAAGTCCCACCACGAAATCCATCTTGACGTGCTCCCATTTCCATTCAGGAATCTCTAACGGCTGTAATAATCCACTCGGTCGTTGATGTTCTGCCTTAACTCGTTGACAATTTAAACATCGACTGACACATTCCGCAACCTTTCTTTTTATGTTCGGCCACCAGAAATGTTGACGCAGGTCTTGATACATCTTTGTGCTTCCTGGATGTATTGAGTATCTCGCATATGGGCCTCTTGCAAAATCACTTCTTTCAATTCCTGTACTGACGGTTACCCAAACTCGGTTCTCAAATCTTAATAGTCCGGGGCCATCGATTTTATACTTCAACTCTTCACCCTCAGCTAACCGCTCCTTGATGTTGTCACATTCTTCATTATTCTCTTGAGCTTCTTTCACCTTGTCTAATAAGGTCGGACTTGCTTCTATTTCAATTACTTTCTCCGAATCATTCAGATTTTTCACCTCCAACTCCATTTTCTCCATCTCTCTTACTAATTCCTCCTGTCCTGTCAACACAAATAGCTTCTTTATGCTCTTTCTGCTTAACGTGTCTGCCATTACATTGGCTTTTCCTGGATGGTATAATATATCATAATCGTAGTCCTTGATTAACTCTAGCCACCTCCTTTGCCTCATGTTTAACTCCTTTTGTGTAAAGATATACTTCAGACTCTTGTGGTCTGTGTATATCTCACACCTTTCACCTCTCTCCATAGAGATAATGCCTCTAGATCTTAAGGGCAAACACTACTGCCGCTAACTCTAAGTCATGGGTAGGGTATCCCTTTTTGTAAACCTTTAACTGACGTGACGCATATGCAATAACCCTTCCGTTCTGCATCAGCACACAACCCAGTCCCTTGTGAGACGCATCACTATACACTGTAAAACCTCTCGTACTATCTGGTAAGGATAACACAGGTGCTTCACTTAGTCGCTACTTCAACTCTTGAAAACTCTGCTCACACTTTTCCGTCCATACATACTTAACTGCCTTCCTGGTCAAAATTGGTCAACGGCGTTGCTATCTTTGAGAAATCTTTAATAAAACTCCGGTAATATCCTACCAACCCCAAGAAACTTCTTTTCTGACCTTCGTCGGTGTGTTTGGTTTGGTTGCCCCCAATTTTTCCACTGTTTCTACCTTTGCGAGGTCAATAGAAATTCCCTCCTCATGGATAACATGCCCCAAAAATTGAACTTTCTTATGCCAGAATTCACACTTCAAAAATTTTGCATATAGTTTCTCTCTCCACAATGTCTCTAGTACGATCCTTAAATGTTCAACATGCTCCTTTTCCATCTTCGAATACACCAAAATGTCGTCAATGAGAACAACCACAAACTTATCCAAATATTATTTAAATATTCTGTTCATCAAGTCCATAAAAGCAGTTGGCACATTCGTCAGTCCAAACGACATCACTAGAAACTCATAATGGTCGTAGCGAGTTCTAAATGTTGTCTTTGGTACATCCTCCCTCCTTACTTTCAATTGATGATAACCGGTTCTTAAATCAATCTTCGAAAAGTACTTCGCTTTTTTAAGTTAGTCAAACAGGTCGTCTATCCTCGGTAACGTATATTTATTCTTGATCGTCACCCTGTTCAGTTCTCGATAATCTATACAAGACCTCATTGATCCGTCCTTCTTCTTTACAAACAACACTGGTGCTCTCCATGGAGAAACACTAGGCTGAATGTACTTTTTATCCAACAGCTCTTGCAGCTGGACCATTAACTCTTTCATTTCTACTGGAGCTATCTTATACGGTGCTTTTGATATTAGCGTTATCCCAGTACTAGGTCGATGACAAACTCTATCTCTCGATCTGGTGGAAGTCCTGGTAATTTCCCCCGGAAAGACATCCACGAACTCGTTAACTATAGGTAGTTGCCCTATGTCAGGATTCCCTACCCGTGTATCCATTACATGAGCCAAATACCCTTCACACCCCTTCCGTAACATCTTCCTGGCCTGCATCATCGTCAGACAACTCGTTTGTCTTGGCGACTTGCTAGCATAAAATACGACCTTAGACCTATCAGGTGTCTTAAGGTGTATACTCTTCTTCTGACAGTCAATAACTGCCTTATGGTTAAACAACCAATCCATCCCTAAGATTACATCGAATTCCCCTAAGCGTATCGGGATTAGATCCACGCTTAACTTATGTCCCCTTATCTCCACACTATAATTTCTATGGATAAACTCTACAGGGATCACTCCTTTGTTTGCAACTTCTATATTCATTGGGTTTTCTAACTTTTCATGAGGTAAATTCAATCTTCGAGCAAAATCATCGGACACAAATGAACAGGTAGCTCCCGAATCAAATAATACATATGCATCTATATTATTGGTCGGGATAATACCTAAGACCACTTCCTTCGACGCCACAGCATCATGCACGGTCATGCTGAAGGTTCTAGCTGTTGGCCTGGTTGGTTGTGCTGGCCCACCAATGGTTAACTTTACGTTGCCACCCTTGTTGCCGCTTCCTCCATCAGTATTCTTCTTCAACGGACAATCCCTGAATCGATGACCCGTTCCTCCGCACGAAAAACACCCTCCTTTCTTTGGATTGGGACAACTTGGTGAAATATGCCCTTCCTATCCACAATTATAACAAACGTTCTTCCCCTTCATACACTCCCCCGAGTGATTCTTTCCACACTTGCCACATGCCTGCTTCTTCTGTTGCACACTCTCTGACTGACTCTCTGAGTTGTTGCCACTGTTGTTCCATTTACGCTTATTGTTGCTGCTACCACCACTAATGATGTTCTGATTTCCTCCTTCATTCTTCTTCTTGTTCTTCTCTCGATTATATCTGGACACTGCTTCGCTTCCCCCTTCGGCAATGATTGCCTTCTCTAACAAGGTCAAAAACGAATCAATTTGTAACACTGCCACCTTGCTGAAAATCCAGGGTTTTAATCTGTTCTCAAATCTCCGTGCCTTACGTTCCTCGGTATCCACCTGATGGGGCGCAAACCTTGCTAACTCGTTGAACTTAGCGGCGTATTCTGAAACTGACAAATTCTCTTGTTTTAATTCCAGGAACTTAATTTCCATTCTTCCTTGCATACTCTTTGGAAAATAATTTTCAAAAAATAACTCTTTGAATCTCTCCCATGAAAGTAGTATGCACACAAGCCAATCATATTTGATATGATGTAGCATATACTTTGTAATCTTATTCATTTATTAATAAAATAATTGATTTTCTTAAAAGGCATTTTATATTATCTACATAGTGCTGTTATATTAAATGTGATAAACCCATAGTTTTGAGCAATTCTTTTAGAATCATGATGGTGATCATGCTAATGAGATCTAAATTCTAGATAGCTCACAAACTAAAATTGTTCCTAATCGTTGGATTACTAAATTGGGGATTAGTGAATCCGGATAGATTAGTACATACGTTGCTTGCTCTTAGGAAGAGGATGATTGATCTCATAATCATTTGTGTGGAGACATTAAATCAACTATGTAGGTGCTTATTAGAGAATAAGTTCACTGAACGTGGCTCGCTAAGGAATACCTAATGGAGTTTTACTCGCCTGTCAATAGGAATTCCTCTAGTGATAGTAGTACGAGTGATCCTTGGACTTGAGATCATCATAGTATCTTGTGTATGATGAGTTATACTTTGACATGTCCCTTAAGACCTTTGGAGTATATCAAAGGGTATGATTGGGTATAATAAGTTGTACATGGAGATATGTGAATGATCAACAAAGAATCTACCACGTCTAGTAAAAGATGTGAATGTCCTATGTGATTCGATAAATGACAACTCAGTAGTCCTTGGCCAAGGCAGAATGAAATTAGAAAGGAGTTTCTAATTTGCATTATTTAGAGTTGTGCATTTGAAAATCGAAATACATATAATTAAATAAAATAAGACTTGACAGTAAATCCATGTCTTATATTTAATTGGGACATTGTATGGTAGAAGGATTGAATTGTACGATAACTATTTACTCAAAGGTTCTTTTGTGATTGATGTTGAAATCTATATTATCTGGAAAGTCGTTGATCGCTAAGGGGGCTTACCCTTATTGTAGAATAAATATTATTTATTTAAATAAATTAAATAGTTTAATTTATTTATTTAAATAAGATTAGAATTGTTCTAATTGATTTATTCACAACCGGTTTAATATGGAGAACCTAAAGGGTCACACCGCAAAAGAAAAATATTTATTTAAGAAGTAAATGACATAATTGTAATAATAAGTTAAGTATATTTAATTTAATCTATGGAGATAGAATAAATTAAATAGCTTAATATTTATTATTTAATATTTTGAAAATATTAAATATAAATTAATAAGAGAAGTCTTATTATTATTATTACTATTACTATTATTTAATTTCTAATAGGGATTGGGAATTAATTAATAGAAGTACTCTCCCATGAATTCCTAATTGGATTAGGAGCATAATTAATTAAAGGAGTTTAATTATAATAGAAACCCTAATCCTAAATAGTTTAGGGAAGGGTTATTCCTACATCTATAAATAAGAGGAGTCTTATCATAGATTAGGGTTACACACTCTTGCATTAGATTGTAGAGAGTACTTACAATTTCTATAGAGATAGAAATTAGGGTTTTGCCAAATACCCAACTTCTTGAATACTTGTTCTTCCTTGGTGGATCACCTCTAGAGGCCAAACACTTGGGTGGCTAACGTTGATCAAAGGAAGGAATCACACCGTAGCATTCGAGGAGAACACGAAGGACTAGGAGTTGAACTTGTACCCGATGAAGCTTTGTTCTACGAGGGTATAATTTTTATTCTCTTTCTCTTTCGTTTATATCGTTAATTGAGCACATTGATCGATCATGGTGATGGTTTGTATAAAATTTTAAAATCCGTTTTATCGCACTTCCGCTCTATTTATGTAATTTGATTGCATGCTCGCGTTATATACAAACCTAATAGTGGTATCAGAGCCTAATCATGTGCTAATTATCGATCTTGATGATTTCATGTATGAATTGGTATGCGAAACGTTTGAATTTTTGGGCAAGAAATTTTTTTTCTGATTCTGCGTCGCGGCGCGGCAGCGCCGCTTCCAGTTCATTTCGGAGCGCGGCCACGCCCAAACCCAGAAAAACGTTTCCTGGGGTGCAGCGCGGCCGCGCCGCTCCTAGTTCAATTTGGAGCGCGGCCGCGCCGGTATGCAGAATTTGAAATTTTTTTGTTTTTCTCAATTAACATAAATGGTTTATTTAATTGATAAAAGTTTAAAATAAAGATGTTTATTTTATCTGAAATATGATTTCAGATTGCTAAAATTAAAGGAGTTTAATTTGGATTTGGTTTTTGATTAAAATAAAAGAGTTTATTTTGTTTCAAAAACTAAATATTAGCAAAACTTTTGCCCATTAATCGATATCAATGCATATATGGAATGGATTTATTATTCATGAGATGAATGTTATTTATTGATACATATAGAGATATGTATGATAATAAATAGGGATTGATTTTGGATTATTGACCAATGTGTGATTGGATTTATTTTAGTGGATGCTTGAATGAATGAGTTTTATAAATGGAGTCTGCGTACCTCGTCTTCTTTAATTTTTCTTAATGTAAATTCTATCTCTCTCCTATGTACTTCCCATTGACTGTTGATCAAGGTTTCTATTTATTTGAAATAGATTATGTAATAGGACTAGTTAGAATTATTTTGAAGAATTGGAGACAAAGGAGCAAGGAGCGCTTGAAGACCCGTTTGTATTGGAGCCCGGGTTTAAATGTAATAGTTATATTTAAATTTATTCTTGCACCCTAGGTTTGACCTTTTGGTTCACTTGGGGTCTCTAGAGAACCAAACTAGAATCAAAGACCATAAACACACCGGGTAGAATATACTATTCTCTATGTGCCATCTCACTATATATATATATATATATATATATATATATATATATATATTATATATTATACAACATGCTTCACATGTTAAATATTATAACGCGTATTTTATATATATATGTGCATGCGCGCTAAACAAGATGAGACTAATAATAACAAACCCCTCAAAGTAATATATCAAGTCCTAAGCGTTCAAAGATATTTGGAATATCGAACGTCACCTTCTAGCATGGTAAAGCAATAAAGTATTAAATGTTTAATATGAGTTTGTTGTGTCACCACAAGGCAAGTATTAAATATTTAAGATGTTGCTTTATCACATTTGATGCTTATAAATAGACTGAACGATGCTGTTTTGTTGTGTCACCACTAGGACAGTGTTTTTCTTTCGAATATATGGAAGTGCTAGGATGGACTTAACTTGGATAATTTTGATTCAGATGTGTCACCACTTGATCAAAATAATCTAAGAGGCAAAATACAAGGAGTTACATAGAGATGTAATTGACAATAGTTGTCTACCTATTTATTTATATATCGTTTGTTGTGTCACCACAAGGCTATATACATTTGAAATGGGATCCTTAATCTCACTAGCAAATCTTTAATTAGAATTGCCGAACTATATAATGAGAGTAATATAGTTTGATAAAAAAGTGA
This sequence comes from Aralia elata, assembly GCA_034770075.1. Lineage (NCBI taxonomy): Eukaryota > Viridiplantae > Streptophyta > Magnoliopsida > Apiales > Araliaceae > Aralia > Aralia elata. The sequence goes on along the minus strand of JAVJAP010000199.1, from coordinate 60,164 downwards.
AAGATACCAATTTAAAATAAAGACCTAATTTATTTTGGTAATTAATTAAATGAATGTATGCTAAAATGTTGTCTATTTCACATGGAGAATTTAAAAATGTCAAACTCACTATCACTGCGTAGCATACGTGATGCTAATAAACTGACCGGACCGAATTACACGGACTGGTTAACGAATCTGAGAATTGTTCTCACTGCTGAAAAGATTTCTTATGTCCTAAATTCGCCAGTCCCTGCAAGTGTTGCAGAAACAGCCTCTAAGGAAGAGATTGCTACTTTCAGAAAGTGGCAAGATGATGCAATCTTGGCTCAATGCATCATGCTCGCATCCATGAGTAACGAGCTTCAGTGTCAGCATGAAACTATGGATGCTCCTACTATATTTCTTCATCTCAAAGAGTTATATGGTGAGCAAGGTAGGATTGCTAGATATCAGATATCTAAGGAGCTCTTCCGATCTCGTATGATCGAGGGCACTGCCGTTGAGACTCATGTTCTTAAGATGATCAATTTGATTGAACAACTTGGACAGCTTGGGTTCGTGATGGATGGGGAGTTAAGTCAAGATTTGATCTTGTAGTCACTCCCGGACACCTTCTCACAATTTGTTGTGAATTTTCACATGAATAAGTTGGACGTCAGCTTGCCTGAGTTACTTAACATGCTGAAAACTGCTGAAGGTCACTTCTCATCCAACAAAAACCTAGTTTTAATGGTGGATGATTCTTCCAAGAAAAGGAAGAGGCCCAAGGTATCTTCTGAAAAGAAGAAAAATAAGAAGGCTAAGGGCAAGGCGAAGAGAAAGGATAAAAAGAAACCTGATCTAGATAGCAAAGGAATTTGCTACCATTACAATAAGCCGAGACATTAGAAGAGGAACTGCAAGGAGTATCTTGCGGACCAAAAGAAGCTTGGAGAAGCTTCGACTTCCGATCTAGGTTTGTTCATGATTGAAATTAATTTTTCTGAAAGTCAAAATTCTACTTGGGTATTGGATACCGGCTGAAGTTCTCACATATGTAATAATGTGCAGGGACTAAGCAGAAGTAGAAAGCTGGACAAGGATGAAGTCGTCCTACGAGTGGGAAATGGAGCAAAGGTTGCTGCATTAGTTGTAGTTCATTAGTTTAAATAATTGTTATTATGTTCCGACACTTATTAGAAACATTATTTCAATTTCTGTATTGGATATGGATGGCTTTGATATTATAATAAAGAACAACAGTTATTCTATTTATAATAAAAATATTTTATATGGTGTTGGGAACTTACTGAATGGACTGTACATACTTGACTTGCATGAAAATATACTTCAAATTGAACAAACTAAGAAAAGAAAAGGAGATGATGTTAATTATACCTTTATGTGGCACTGTAGACTTGGTCATATCAATGAAACAAGATTATCCAAGTTGAATAAAGATGGGCTTTTAGAGCTATCTGATTACGAATCATATCCAACTTGTGAATCTTGTCTCATGGGTAAAATGACTAAATCTCCTTTTACTAAAAAGAAGAAAGAGTTACAGAGTTGTTAGCGTTGGTACACACAGACGTATGTGGACCTATGACAACGAATGCACGAGGAGGGTATTCTTATTTTATTACTTTCACTGATGATCATTCTAGATTTGGATATGTGTATTTGATGAAATACAAATCTGAATCGTTTGAAAAGTTCAAAGAATTCAGAAGTGAAGTAGAGAAGCAAACTGGTAAGAGTATTAAGATTCTTCGGTCGGATCGAGGAGGGGAATACTTAACCAATTAGTTTCTCAATTGTCTCAAAGAAAATGGTATAATCTCACAATGGACTCGCCAAGGGACGCCACAGTTGAATGGTATATCTGAAAGGAGAAATCGAACATTGTTGGACATGGTTCGTTCCATGATGAGTTTTACCGACCTTCCAATATCCTTCTAGGGTTATGCCCTAGAATCGGCTGCATACTTACTTAACAAGGTACCTACTAAATCCGTCCCAAAGACCCCATATGAGATATGGACTGGGAGGAAACCAAATCTTAAGCATGTTAAGACTTGGGGTTGTCCAGCTTATGTCAAAAGGTTTGAGCACGATAAGTTGAAGACTAGATCCGACAAGTGTAGATTTGTGGGATACCCTAAAGAAACATCAGGGTATTATTTTTATCACCCGACTGATCAAAAGGTATTTGTTGCGAAACACGCTGCCTTCTTGAAAAATAAGTTTATCCTTGAAGGGGTCAATGGGAGTAAGATATATCTTGAAGAAGTTCAAGAACCACAAAATACTATGGATCAAAGTCAGGTACCTTACCACGTAGAAGAACCTACTATACCACTACCTATTCGAAAATCTGGAAGAGTACCGAAGATACCTGATAGGTATGGATTCATCATAGAGGATGATGATGAGGTACACATCATAGATGATGATGATCCATTGACTTACGAAGAGACTTTGAGTAGTGAAGACTCAGAGAAATGGCTAGAAGCCATGAAATCCGAGATGGACTCCATGTACGAAAACCAAGTATGGACTTTGGTTTCACCACCTGAGGGCATTAAGCCTATTGGGTGGAAATGGGTCTTTAAGAGAAAGACTGGAGCAGATGGCAAGGTAGAGACCTATAAGGCCCGACTAGTTGCAAAAGGTTTCAAACAAAGACAAGGAGTTGACTATGATGAAACCTTCTCACCAGTAGCTATGCTCAAGTCCATTCGGATTTTACTTGTAATTGCAGCTTATCATGACTACGAGATCTGGCAAATGGACGTGAAAACGGCCTTCCTCAATGGAGAGCTTGAGGAGAATGTATATATGATACAGCCAGAGGGTTTTGTTTCAAAGGTTGGAACAAACCAAGTCTGTAAGCTACAACAATCCATTTATGGATTGAAGTAAGCTTCTCGAAGATGGAACATCCGTTTTGATGAGATAATCAAAAAGTTTGATTTTATCAAAAATGAGGATGAACCACGTGTGTACAAGAAGGTTAGTGGGAGCATTGTTTCATTCCTTGTATTATATGTTAATGACATATTACTGATAGGGAATGATGTTCCTATGCTACAGTCGATCAAAATTTGGTTATCTAAACACTTCTCCATGAAGGACTTGGGTGAGGCATCCTGTATTTTGGAGATAAAGATCTATAAAGATAGATTTAAAAGGATGTTGGGCTTGACCCAAGGAAAGTACATTGACTCGATGCTAAAGAGGTTTAGCATGGAAGATTCCAAGAGAGGTCTCATGCCGATGAGCCATGGACTACATCTCTCCAAGAAACAGGCCACAAAGACACCTGAGGAGAGAGACCGTATGAGTAAGATTCCTTATGCTTCAGCAATAGGATCTATCATGTACCGTATGATATGTACTAGACCAGATGTCGCTCATGCACTTAGTGTGACGAGAAGATATTAGTCGAATCCAGGAGAAGAGCACTGGAAGGCTGTGAAAAATATCCTAAAGTACTTGAGAAGAACTAAGGATGCATTTCTTGTCTACGGTGGGTCTGAATTGAAACTAGAGGGCTATACAGACTCAAGTTTTCAAACGGACCAAGATGACTATAAATCTGTTTCAGGGTATGTGTTTACCTTAAACGGTGGCGCAGTGAGTTAGAAGAGTTCCAAGCAGCAAACAGTTGCTGATTGAGTGACAGAGGCAGAGTACATAGCTGCAAGTGAAGCTGCAAAGGATGTTGTTTGGATGAAGAAGTTCATAACTGAACTTGGAGTGGTTCCTAGCATTAGAGGAGTCATACCCTTATTCTATGACAACATTGGAGCTGTTGCGTAGGCTAAGGAACCCAGGTCTCATCAGAAATCCAAACACGTGTTGCGGCGGTTTCATTTGATTAGAGAGATCATTGAAAGAGGAGATGTCACCCTAGAGCGTGTGGACTCTCAAGACAACATTGCAGATCCATTTACTAAAGCTTTAACACAACAGCAATTTGATCGTCACTTAGAGAAGATGGGTATTAGATACCATAGCGATTGGCTTTAGTGCAAGTAGGAGATTGAAAGTAGTACGCACACAAGCCAATCATATTTGATATGATGTAGCATATACTTTGTAATCTTATTCATTTATTAATAAAAGAATTGATTTTCTTAAAAGGCATTTTACATTATCTACATAGTGTTGTTATATTAAATGTGATAAACCCATAGTTTTGAGCAATGCTTTTAGAATCATGATGGTGATCACGCTAATGAGATCTAAATTCTAGATAGCTCATAAACTAAAATTGTTTCTAATCGTTGGATTACTAAATTGGGGATTAGTGAATCCGGATAGATTAGTACATACGTTGCTTGCTCTTAGGAAGAGGATGATTGATCTCATAATCATTTGTGTGGAGACACTAAAGCAAGTATGTAGGTGCTTATTAGAGAATAAGTTCACTGAACGTGGCTCGCTAAGGAATACCTAATGGAGTTTTACTCACCTGTCAATAGGAATTCCTCTAGTGATAGTAGTACAAGTGATCCTTGGACTTGAGATCATCATAGTATCTTGTGTATGGTGAGTTATACTTTGACATGTCCCTTAAGACCTTTGGGGTATATCAAAGATTGGGTATAATAAGTTGTACATGGAGATAGGTGAATGATCAACAAAGAATCTACCACATCTAGTAAAAGATGTGAATGTCCTATGTGATTCGATAAATGACAACTCAGTAGTTCTTGGCCAAGGCAGAATGAAATTAGAAAGGAGTTTCTAATTTGCATTATGTAGAGTTGTGCATTTGGGAATCGAAATACATATAATTAAATAAAATAAGACTTGACAGTAAATTCATGTCTTATATTTAATTGGGACATTGTATGGTAGAAGGATTGAATTGTACGGTAACTATTTACTCAAAGGTTCTTTTGTGATTGATGTTGAAATCTATATTATCTGGAAAGTCGTTGATCGTTAAGGGGGCTTAACCTTATTGTAGAATAAATATTATTTATTTAAATAAATTAAATAGTTTAATTTATTTATTTAAATAAGATTAGAATTGTTTTAATTGATTTATTCACAACCGGTTTAATATGGAGAACCTAAAGGGTCACATCGCAAAAAAAAATATTTATTTAAGAAGTAAATGACATAATTATAATAATAAGTTAAGTATATTTAATTTAATCTATGGAGATAGAATAAATTAAATAGCTTAATATTTATTATTTAATATTTTTGAAATATTAAATATAAATTAATAAGAGGAGTCTTATTATTATTATTACTATTACTATTATTTAAATCCTAATAGGGATTGAGAATTAATTAATAGAAGTACTCTCCTATGAATTCCTAATTGGATTAGGAGCATAATTAATTAAAGGAGTTTAATTATAATAGAAACCCTAATCCTAAATAGTTTAGGGAAGGGTTATTCCTACATCTATAAATAAGAGGAGTCTTATCATAGATTAGGGTTACACACTCTTGCATTAGATTGTAGAGAGTACTTACAATTTCTATAGAGATCGAAATTAGGGTTTTGCCAAATACCCAACTTCTTGAATACTTGTTCTTCCTTGGTGGATCACCTCTAGAGGCCAAACACTTGGGTGGCTAACATTGATCAAAGGAAGGAATCACACCATAGCATTCGAGGAGAACACGAAGGACTAGGAGTTGAACTTGTACCCGAGGAAGCTTTGTTCTACGAGGGTATAATTCTTATTCTCTTTCTCTTTCGTTTATATCGTTAATTGAGCACATTAATCGATCATGGTGATGGTTTGTATAAAATTTTAAAATCCGTTTTATCGCGCTTCCGCTCTATTTATGTAATTTGATTGAATGCTCGCGTTATATACAAACCTAACATCCCATGCTACCACTCCTTCCCCGACCCTATTCTAATTCAATTCCCACCAGAAATTAGCCTCACCTTTCATTAGGTATGTAGCAAAAGTTGTCTTTTGCTCCTCTGCAACTCTTGCGATAACAAAAGCCTTCTCCATTTCTCTTATCCATGTCTGAGCTTCTATCGGATCTGTCGTTCCCTTAAACTCTAGCGGACCTACCGCCTGAAAATCTTTGAAATTTGCCAATCGATTATCTGGCGGATTTCTTGCGACTGGTGTTCTATTCTGCACAGCCTCTGCCAGCATATTCACAAAATCTTGTATAGGGTTTGGGTTACCTCCATTATTATTAACGGATTCATCCACCATTCGATTTTGTGGTTCTCTTCTTGGCGGCATTGTCTGAATAAACAAAACTTTAAATTACTCAATGTGTTTCATAATCTATACTCGTCTTATTAGCATTATCACATAAAGCCTTTTATGGGCAATTCAACTCAGTCAAACATGTAAGCATAATACTGCATTTATATTCATATGCCCAATCATAGTGTTATACACTTTATATTTTCCTGGCATACTTCTATAAATACCATTTATCCCTCTTAACTGCAAAAGATGGGATTTACCAAAAGGTATACTTCCCCAATCACATAAGGTGGGGATACATCATACTTGAATATTACCTCTCATAGTCTGAGGTTTACATTATATATCATATAACCCTAGTAATCAAAAGGGGTATCTACGACCTCTATATACATAACAACTAAACCATATCATCCCTGCATGTCCTATGGAGCCACCTCTCTATGAACATGCTCCTGCTGTACTGGACCACTCAAAACTCGGCGACGAACCGAGCGAGTTCTAGTCTCACCTATCTCGGTATAAGTCCTCCTCTCTCCAACCCTCTGACTCATATAGGCTGAATTCAGAGCCAGTCCCAAAGTCTCTATTGTAACATTCCTTGTCTGTAACTCTGCCTCTAGCTGGTCGACCCTCCTTGCTGCTCGGACCCAGGCCTCCTCAACCCGGATCCTTTCAGCGATCTCTAGGTAAAACTCAAACTGCATTGCCCGATGCTCTGTCTTCAACACTCCCATCCTCACTTCCTCTTGCTTTAACCTTTCTTTCAACTCCGCAAATTCTGCCTGAGATTGATAAGCTACCTCCTTATACTACTGCTCCATGAACTGATGTGTGAGGTTTTGTTCCTCTAAGTGGGTGACTCTTTCCTCCAACTCATTGTTCTTAGCCAACAAATCTCCTATCAGGACATCCTGAGGGGTATCTTCCATCACTTCGTGCTCTACGGGCTATTCTATCGGATCTACCTGATCCTGATCAACTGTATGGCTACCTTGGCACTCTTCAAACATCCTATAGTCACAACACCAAAAACAAACAATAACCCACCTTAGTATCACAATAAAATATATTCACTGATGAAATGAAATTTTATTTTATTATGTATAACTAAAACTTGATGAATTTCCACAATCCATCTCCTAGCATACTCTATATGAGTTTTCTTCTAATGTTATAATTTATGTTTCGCATCCTAATATTTATAACCTACAACTTTGATACCAACATGTGACGCCTCCAAATCCGGGTTCCATAACCTCGACATTTGGTGCTCACGATCCTTCATTCTTAAACAAAATCTATAAATTATAATGCGGAATAAAAATAATACATTAATCATGTGACACCCCCAAATCCGGGTACTTCAATCCCAGTGTTCACTATTCCATACATTCATAACTAACTACCCATAATAAAGAACAATTAACTTAAGCTGAATGAACTATCTTCCCACAATAGGAATTACAACTTAAAATCTCTTAAATAAGAAATTCTCAGGTTATCTAACCTTTATTACATCAATGCGGAATTAAAACAGAAAATTAAATAAGTCTTTTTACAATAAAACATCAAGTAAATAACAAGTCTTTAGCTATTTCTGCATCTTGCCCTTGCCCTTACTCTGGACGGCTCGTCCGACTTTTCTGTTTTAGCTGCAATGTTTAATGCATGAGTGAGCAAACAATTGCCCACAAGTATGATGACAATAACATTTAAATGAAATAGATTTCAACTGAGGCATAATAATTTTCTGAATTCAGTCAACAAATAATCAAGGTCTGAAAGCTCGTTAGAATGCTTGATTCAAAAAGAATAGATTTCAAAATTTAAAGTTATATCTGAGGGTCATAAGACCTCGAACTATGTCCTAGGTTAACAAGTATTTCTACCGTAACCTTTAACAGTCTTATAGACTATGGACCATCCATCTCGTACTCAGGGGGATCAGCCATTTGTACAATGTATTGTGCACAAACATTTTAACGCTGGCACGTAATTAATCCCCTATATTAGGGTTGTTCATCTCAATTTTAGCATGAGATTCCATACCAAAAGGAACTTGGTTTGGAACAATTTTAAAATATTCTAAGTCTTTAGAACGCTCATCAACTAAGGACTAGCTAAATCAATAAGGGTTTGCTAGTCACTAAAGCTTTTGATTCATCAATAAAGTCGTACAATAAAATTTATATTCGGAATTTGAATAACAATCAATGATCGAATAACAAATGACTAGAATAAAGCTTAAGCACCTAATTAACATGGTAACAACCTTGCTTGAATAACGATAAGCTAAGGTTAACAAACTCGCTTAATGAAAGTAAACTTGCTTTAAATAAAATAACAAGTTTAAAGGAGGAAAAACTTGCCACGCACGTAGATTACAGATTTAAATTCACGTTCCTTAATGAACCTATACATTTCGATTATAAAACGGTAACAATAATTAGTTACAGAATTATATGCACTTTAGAATTTGTTCTTATTCCATTTAGTATATCAAATGTCATTTGATAGTCATTAAATATTTGCTTACCACTCATTGCATTATCTTATTTATTATTAAATACTTTAATCTAAGTTTTAAACATGTACACGGCAACACATAAAAAAAATAAAAATTTTCAGTTACTATTCCACCGCCGGGGCGGTAGATTTCTATACAAAACCGTCGTCGGGGTGAGGAAACTAATTCAACTATGCCGCCGGGGCGACAAGACTGCCGGGGAGAGATTTCCAGTTCATTTCTACCACCGGGGCGGTAGACTCGACTGACACCTTCTATAATTCGTGAACCAGTGCAATTTCAGACCAAATTTTCCAAATTCTATCATCCAATACATAAAATAAACATACCCAGATGTCAAACATGATGTAAAACAATTACCCAACATGTTTCTAACAATTCTAACCATTATAAATTCATAATCAACCAATTAAAAACCCAAAAATCCACTGTTCATGCTCTTTTTCTATACTTTAACACACTTAGTGAAATCAAACACTGTAATCTTGCTTCTAAACCATTTTGATCCATTTAAGTTGCATTATTCTTGTTTCTTATCATATTAACACAATCAACAATCAATTTACAGATTAATATCCGAATTGAACATCAAATTTTATGCATTTAAGCCATACATGAAAGAGAAACTCTGTAAAACCAAAAACTCTAATCAAAAACATGCTTTAATGGATTAATTCTTTCAAATTAGTTTATAAACACTATATAATCACCTAATACATGCTTACTATCAATTACATCAAGTAATTCATATTTTGAGCCAATAAATTTTATACAGAGAAGTAAAGTAATACAATACAGTGAAGAACTTTTAACAAAACTAACAAGAGTTATACCTTTGATTCCTTCTTAAACTTTAGCTAGATGATGAAAATCACTTGGAAATCCTCCTTTGATTTTAGAACTCTTCTCTCCAATCTCAAACTCCTCTCTCAATATCTCTCTATTCTTTCTTTGTTAAAACTCTGTTCTTCCTTCTTTAAGCTTAGAAAAACAACTGATAGCCTTTTTTTTTAACGTAACTTAGCTTTCAATTAGTCAGTTAAAGAAAAACAAAGGGTTATGCCTTGTTTGGCAAACCCAAATACAAAATAATCCATTTTTACCAACCAAGGGTCACAAGGCCTTGTTTGGTTTGTCCAAAATAAAATCCTTTCTCATATATTTTAATAATCCACTATACTATATAGTTTTAATTGTAACACTTTTAATTTAATTAAACTTATTATTAAATAAATTCAATTAAACCTTACTAACTTAATTAATAATTTCTATTTGACCAATAACAATAATACCAAATAAATTATCTTATTCAAATAAATCCCTCATTCAAATAAATCATTTAATCATCTAATTTAATTATTAAATTAAATTAGAATAATCATATCAAATCTCATTCAAATAACATTTAACATAATTACACTTAACATGAACTATTCCACAATAACTTTATAAATTATTTATTTTACTCAATAAATAAATTAACAAAAATATTTATATAACTCAATAAATATTTTTATTTATTCACAAAAATCACATTCGTTACATCCTTCCCTCTTTAAAAGGATTCTGTCCCCAGAATCACAACGCAATTAATTCGCCCGTTACATTCTCCCCTCCTTACAAAGATTCTGTCCTCAGAATCGCGATACAAGTATTAAACAAATAATTGAGGATAACTTTGCATCATTTTCTCTTCGAGTTCCCACGTAGCTTCCTCAGCGTTGTGGTTCCTCCAGATTACCTTAAGAGAAGGTATCACTTTATTTCTGAGAACTTGCTTTTTCCTGTCCACTATCTGCACAGGTATCTCTTCATAGGATAAGTCTTTCTCAAATTGTATTTGTTCATATTCTATTACATGTTTATAATCGGACTTATACGGTCGTAGCACCAATATGTGGAAGACATTGTGAATGTGGTCTAACTCAGGAGGTAAAGCTACCTAATAAGCTACCTCACCTACTCGTTTCAGCACCTCGAAGGGTCCAATAAATCGTGGACTGAGCTTACCCTGTTTACCAAATCTGATTTTTCCTTTCCAGGGAGATACTTTGAGAAACACAAAACTGCCGACGTCAAATTCTCTATTTTGTCGGTGTTTATCAGTATACTTTTTCTGCTTGTCTTGAGCAGCTAACCATCTGGCTCTTATCACCTTGACGATTTCAGCAGTTTGTTGTACAAGCTCGGGTCCCAATAGTCGACGTTCACCAACCTCATTCCAACATAACGGAGTTCTGTAATTCCTTTCGTACAATGCTTCGTAGGGCGGCATGCCGATACTTGCGTGATGACTATTGTTATAAGCAAACTCGACCAGAGGTAAATGATCATCCCAGTTGCCTTTAAAATCCATGACGCACGCCCTTAACATATCCTCTATTGTTTGAATTATTCTTTCACTCTAACCATCGGTTTAAGGATGATACGCAGTACTCATTCTCAACTGCGTCCCCAAACAAGCTTGCAGACTACTCCAAAATTTTGATGTGAAACGTGGATCTCTGTCTGACACTATTGATACTGGAACTCCGTGCCTTGAGATAATCTCCTTGACGTATAACTTCGCCAGCTGATGCAAAGTGAATCTGATTTTGATTGGCAAGAAATGCGCTGATTTCGTTAGTCAGTCCACTATAACCCATATTGCGTCATAACCCTTCTAAGTAGTTGGAAGCCCTACCACGAAGTCCATCGTGATATGCTCCCACTTCCATTCTGGTATCTCCAAGGGCTGTAGCAAACCACTTGGTCTCTGATGTTCTACTTTGACTTTCTGACAAGTTAAGCACTTCGCGACACACTCAGCAACTTCCCTTTTCATGTTTGACCACCAGAAATGTTGGCGAAGATCCTGGTACATCTTTGTACTTCCCGGGTGAATCAAAAAGTTTGAACTATGAGCTTCGTTCAAAATCTCCTCTCTGATCTCCAGCACTGACGGAACCCAGATTCTTCCTTCAAATCTAAGCAACCCTTCAGTATCAATTTTATATTTAAGCTCCTCACCTTCGAGCACTCTTTTCCGTATACTAATACACTCCTCATCCTGGAGTTGCGCTTCCTTCACTCTATCCACCAAAGTTGGTTGGGTTTCCATCTGGAACAATTTTTCATTCGGCTCTGCCAGACACTTCACCTCTAACTCCAACTTTGCCATTTCCTCTATGAGCCTCTCTTAAGCAGTTAACAAAAACAACTTTTTTCGACCATTCCTGCTCAAAGCGTCGGCAACCACGTTAGCTGTACCTGGATGATAAAGAATCTCACAGTCATAATCCTTGATAAGCTCCAACCACCTCCTCTGACGCATATTCAAATCCTTCTGTGTGAAAATATATTTCAGACTTTTATGGTCTGTGTATATCTCACACTTCTCCCCATAGAGATATTGCCTCCAAATTTTCAAAGCAAACACCACGGCTGCTAACTCCAAATCATGGGTCAGATACCCTTTTTCATAGTCTTTTAATTGGCGCGATGCATATGCAATAACCTTACTATTTTGCATAAGCACACAACCAAGTCCCTTATGCGATGCGTCACTATACACCACAAAATTTCCTGTGTCATCTGGCAAAGACAATACAGGTGCCATACTTAATCTCTTTTTAATTCATGGAAACTCTCTTCACACTTCTCCGTCCAAACGAACTTCACTGATTTTCTTGTCAAATTCGTCAACGAAGTGGCGATCTTGGAGAAATCTTGAATAAAACACCTATAATAACCTGCCAAACCTAGGAAACTCCTCACTTCTGACGGTGTCTTCGGCTGATCCCAGTTCACCACAGCTTCAACTTTTGATGGATCCACCGATATTCCGTCCTTATCAATCACATGCCCAAGAAATTGCACACGCTCTAACCAATATTCGCACTTTGAAAATTTTCCGTACAATTTCTTTCTCCTTAACGCTTCCAAAGTTACCTTCAAGTGCTCGACGTGTTCTTCCTGAGTTTTGGAATATACCAAAATATCATCCATGAATACCACTACGAATTTATCCAAAAATGGTTTAAACACTCTATTCATTAAATCCATAAATGCTGCAGGTGCGTTTGTTAAACCAAATGACATAACCAAAAACTCATAGTGACCATATCTAGTTCGAAATGTCGTCTTTGGTATGTCTTCCTTCCTCACCTCTAACTGATGGTACCCACTTCGCAGATCTATCTTTGAAAAATATCTCGCTCCCTTCAGTTGGTCAAACAGGTCATCGATCCTTGGCAACGGATACTTGTTTTTAATCGTGACCTTGTTCAACTCTCTATAATCAATGCAAAGACGCATTGTTCCGTCCTTCTTCTTGACGAATAACACTGGCGCTCCCTACGATGAAACGCTCGGTTGAATATACTTTTTATCCAGCAGCTCTTGCAATTGCACCATCAACTCCTTCATTTCTAACGGATCCATTCGGTATGGGGCTTTTGATATAGGAGTTGTACCCGGTGCTAGATCAATTACAAATTCAATTTCCCTATCTGGCGGTAATCCTGGTAAATCATCAGGAAACACGTCCGCAAAATCCCTAACTACCGGTATCTCCTCCAACTTTGCACTCATCTTTCGTGTATCGACTATGTAGGCTAGATAACCTACACACCCTTGTCTCAACATCTTCCTGGCCTGCATCACCGTCAAATAACTCATTTGTCTAGGTGACTTGCTGCCATAAAACACTACCTTCGATCGGGTCTTAAGGTTCACACATTTCCTTTGACAGTCAATAACTGCCCCATGGTTGAACAACCAATCCATTCCCAAAATAATGTCAAACTCCCCAAGATGAATTGGGATTAAGTTTACCGTCATCACATGACCCTTAATATCTATCTGACAGTTCTTGTGGATAAACTTAACAGGAATCACTTCCCTATTCGCAATTTCTACATTCATAGGATAATCTAACTCTTCCTGAGGTAACTCTAATTTCCTAGCAAAATCATCGAATATAAATGAACAAGTAGCACCCAAATCAAATAATACGTAAGCATTTACACTATTGACCGGAATGATACCTGGCACTACATCCTTTGACTACACAGCATCCTGTACCGTCATGTTGAATGTTCGAGCGGTAGGTCGATTGGATGGCGTCGGTCCAGTGATAGTCAAATTGCCTCCACCACCGCTTCCCTTTCCTCCATTTGCACTACCTATAGCTTTCTTAGGGCAATCTCGAGCAAAGTGATCCTTCGACCCGCAAATAAAACATGCGCCCTTCTTCGGACTAGGACAATTTGGTGCGATATGACCCTCCTGTCCGCAGTAAAAGCATACCCTCTTACCCTCCAAACAAACACCCACATGATTCTTTCCACAAGTACTACATGCCTCCACCTTCTTTTTCTGATTTCCTAGCTGAATGCCACCAGAGTTACTATCACTCCACTTTCTCTTTTGATTGCTGCTACCATGGCTACCACTTGCCTTATTATCATTCTCACTCTTCTTTTTCTTCTGCTCTTGATTATATTTAGATAGAGCATCACTCCCCCCTTCAGCGATAATCGCCTTTTCTAACACTGCTACAAATGAATTCAGTTGAAACATCGAAACTCGGCTATACAGCCAGGGCTTCAATCCCTGCTCAAACCTTCTAGCCTTTCTCTCATCCGTATTAACTTGATATGGCACAAACCTCGCCAACTCGTTAAATCTTGCAGCATACTCAGGCACCGTCATGGTACCTTGCTTCAACTCCAAAAATTGCACCTCCATCTGATTCTGTGTGCTTACTAGAAAATAAGTCTCGAAAAACATCTCCTTAAATTGTTCCCACGGTATTATCCCCTGACCACCTCGAGTTTTGTTAGCTTGCCACCAGTAACTTGCTTCTGATTTGAGCATAAATGTTGAAAATGCAGTCTTCTGGTCCTCGTTGACCCTAGCGACATCAAACACTTTCTCTATCTCCATGACCCAAGTTTATGCTTCGATCGGATTCATAGACCCTTGAAATTCTGGGGGGTCCAACAGCCTTGAAGTCTTTGAAAGTCGTGGCCTGAGCTTGGGGTTGATTCGCAAATGCTCCCGTTAGCAAATTTACCAGCTGCTGCATTGGATTAGCGTTGGCTTCATCGTTGTTATTTGTGGATCCCTCAGGGGTCTGTTAATGGGTTTGTCTTCTTGGCGGCATCTTACTGTCAAGAATTCGCGTTATTAGATTATTGCTCAATTACTTAAGCATTTAAGTCTTAACTTAAACATTTATAAATAACACTTAACACATAGCACATCTGATAAATTTTCGCATTTTATTCATTTATTACTTCAAAACTTAACATAGATAGCATCATAGTTATTTATATCATCTATTCTGAAATCGTAAAATTCCAGGATTACATCATTATTCTATCCCATTATACAAAACTGGGATTTACAACTTATTAACTTCATAGATTTTCATACTAGCACATCTAATCATAATCTACGATGACATTCCGCGGCGCACAGCTTCCTCGCGTTCTTGCTCCATAATACGAGTCACCATCCTTCGATCCATCATATACCAGGGTTGATCATCGAACTGCACTGGATGACGATGAACTCGATTCTGGGCTCTATCGATTGTGGTGTGAAAAATATACTCCATCTCATCAATCTTGACCTTCTTTGACCGCACCTCACATTCAACACGATCTGCGCGATTAGCCTCCCTTAACCAAGCGTCTTCAGCTCTAGCCCGCTTAGCTGTCTCCTCTTTCAATTCATCTCGTACAATTTCATTTCTAGCTAATAATCGACCTCGTCGGTACTCAGACTGAGCTAGTCTCTGCTCGACATCTGCAAGACGTGATGAAAGGTCTTGGATCTCGACATCCTTCTGCTCTAAAGGGGCTTGACATCCCACAACTTGATCTTCTAACTCCTTCTTTTGGATCTCTTCCTGAACTAGCTTCCACTCCACGTCCCCAAGACGTATATCAAGCTCCTCAATCTCATTATTCTTCTGCTCTATAGTAGTCTGACGATCTGCCACCTGCTCCTCCAACTCCTCCACTCTATCCTGCAACTCTATGTTGCAGTCATACACCTGCTTATACATCTGATAATGGTATCTCCTCAGGGTCTTCTTCCTCCTCCTCAATCTCCTCCGGATCCTCCTCAGGATCAGTCTCAGGCTCGTACTCGGGACCTACAACTGTGATCAATGGGGATGGCTCCCTCTGCACTAGCTGCTCCTGAACTACATGAATATCCCGGGGCTCCTCCTCCCTAGCCTGGCTAGATCCTCCTATATCGGTCATCCTGCCACCAAAATTTTAAGTTTTAATTACTACTCGATATTACTCGCGAGCACATAATTTTGTTATCAAGTAAGCACATAACACGTAATCATTTTATTATCTTTTATGAATTTTCGTAATCCATTCCTTAGAACTCGACAAGAGTTTATCACCACTATATTCTCTATTTTCCAAAAGGCTACTACCTTAAGGTTTTCCCCACCTAGAGGTTCATAACCTACAACTCTGATACCAACCTGTGACACCCCCAAATCCGGGTACTTCAATCCCACAGATTTGGTGTTCACTATTCCATACATTCATAACTAACTACCCATAATAAAGAACAATTAACTTAAGCTGAATGAACTATCTTCCCACAATAGGAATTACAACTTAAAATCTCTTAAATAAGAAATTCCCAGGTTATCTAACCTTTATTACATCAATGCGGAATTAAAACAGAAAATTAAATAAGTCTTTTTACAATAAAACATCAAGTAAATAACAAGTCTTTAGCTATTTCTGCATCTTGCCCTTGCCCTTACTCGTGGACAGCTCGTCCGACTTTTCTGTCTTAGCTGCAATGTTTAATGCAAGAGTGAGCAAACAATTGCCCACAAGTATGATGACAATAACATTTAAATGAAATAGATTTCAACTGAGGTATAATAATTTTCTGAATTCAGTCAATAAATAATCAAGGTCTTAAAGCTCGTTAGAATGCTTGATTCAAGAAAGAATAGATTTCAAGATTTAAAGTTATATTTGAGGGTCATAAGACCTCAAACTATGTCCTAGGTTAACAAGTATTTCTACCGTAACCTTTAACAGTCTTATAGACTATGGACCATCCATCTCGTACTCAAGGGGATCAGCCCTTTGTACAATGTATTGTGCACAAACATTTTAACGTTGGCGCGTAATTAATCCCCTATATTAGGGTTGTTCATCTCAGTTTTAGCATCAGATTCCGTACCAAAAAGAACTTGGTTTGGAACAATTTTAAAATATTCTAAGTCTTTAGAACGCTCATCAACTAAGGACTAGTTGAATCAATAAGGACTTGCTAGTCACTAAAGCATTTGATTCATCAATAAAGTCGTACAATAAAATTTATATTCGGAATTTGAATAACAATCAATGATCGAATAACAAATGACTAGAATAAAGCTTAAGCACCTAATTAACATGGTAACAACCTTGCTTGAATAACGATAAGCTAAGGTTAACAAACTCGCTTAATGAAAGTAAACTTGCTTTAAATAAAATAACAAGTTTAAAGGAGGAAAAACTTGCCTCGCACGTAGATTACAAATTTAAATTCACGTTCCTTAATGAACCTATACATTTCGATTATAAAACGGTAACAATAATTAGTTACAGAATTATATGCACTTTAGAATTTGTTTTTATTCCATTTAGTATATCAAATGTCATTTGATATTCATTAAATATTTGCTTACCACTCATTGCATTATCTTATTTATTATTAAATACTTTAATCTAAGTTTTAAACATGTACACGGCAACACATAAAAAAAATAAAAAAATTTAGTTACTGTTCCACCGCCGGGGCGGTGGATTTCGATACAAAACCGTCGCCAAGGAGAGGCTACCGCCGGGGCGAGGAAACTAGTTCAACTATGCCGCCGGGGCGACAGGACCTATAAACTATAAACTCGCCAAAGTATACGCGGTCTAACAAGTAGTATAGATAAAGTCGAGTGTCGAACCCACGAGGACAAAGTACTAGGTAGTAGCTCAAGTATTAAAATGTATCTCAACGGTCTTATTTAAACAAGTGAATAAGAGTTGTGTGATGTAATCAATTAGGCAGAAACAGTTACATAAGAAGGCAAGTTGTATCAAAGATGTCAAGCTAGGATTACAACTCCCCTAATGCCTCACCTAATATTCCTAACTCTCTATTTAACTAACAAATCACAAGAATGGTTAACCGAGAACACAAGGTACACATAAGCCTATTCCGATGGTCAAATGCATATCCCTTAGCTAGAGAAATCACAATATTCCTATGGTGAAAATAACTAGACTAAGGGTCATTAATATTAATCTCAATGGTTACACAGGGCAAATAGACATATTCATATTCTATCATGCAAATTGTGCACTCATTCCTTTGGGTAATGGTCCTAACAAGTGTTGTTGTACTTAAAAAAAGGTATAACATCAATTTTCCAATATCAGTTAATACCTAAATCAATTCCTATCTCAAGTAATTGATAAATAAGCATGAAATACAACAATCCATTCAGAACATGATTCATTATATAAATATGAGAGAAATTCATATTAAGTTAATCTTTAGGTTACATTGCAATCCTAGAAATGTAATTAGTTCATAACTATAGAACTAATTAAAACAGTCATGATGTTCAACATAATTAAAATTACATGAATGGATGACATAAATTGAAGAGAGAAACTCCTGCGCGGAAGTGTTCTTGCTTCAGCTGCCTCCTTGTGTAGCTGCCTCTTTTTGCTCTCTAAGTTGCTGAGTTCTTCCAAAGTTGTCTGATCTTTCCTTATGTAGTAGCAGCTAGGTCATTACAGGAAAGCCAGGTGGCTGGGAACCGGGGCTCACGCTGCGATGTGGGCCTTGCGCCTTGCATTGGCGCTCCAGTGTGAGCTTCGTGTCCTAGCTAAGGAAGGCTCGCTGCAGCGCCAAACCATGAAGGATTGGCTCCGCTACAACGCGAACACTGTGTATTTGGCCAAGGGCCGCTCGCTGCAGCGTGACTCCTAGGCTTGGCCTTGGTGCAGCGGCGCGGGCTTCGTGTATATAGCCATCCAGGGGTCTTTTTCCCCTTCTAGCATCAAATGAACACACCTCCCACCTGAAAAGCAATAAAGCATAAGATAGCAGAAAAAACATAACTATACACTAGAAGATACTATAATCAAGCAATTTCTTAAGTGATTAGGAACCCAAATCGTAGGTATGAATCCTGCTCATCAAATACCCCCAAACTTAAGCTTTTGCTTGTCCCTAAGCAAAAAATTTTTTTTAAATAAAATTAAAACTCCGCCTCAAACTTAGGCTAAGAGTGATCTAAACTAGTATATACCTTTCATTGTGGCCTCAAGGGTCAGAATTACAATTTCAAGGTAGAAATAAACTCATTAATAAAATCTAGCTCAAAACTCTAGCATAGACTGCTACTGATCCAAATCTGTGTATTGAGCCAACTATTATAATCGTTTACATCTCAAACACAAACACAATTGCAAAAATGAAATTGTTGACTCAATCACTCATGCTACATCAAGCATTCAGAACAAGACATCAAGTGTAAGAACAGACTAACAGGCATTCATATGTATACAACAAAACTCAGTGAGACATGTGCAGAAGTTTAATTACATTAGGCTATGCAGAGTTACTCTTGTAACGAGCTTTAGAACAATGACTCCCAAGCTTGAAAGCTTTAAGGCATTAGGTGTGAAACACCCCCAAGAATTTACTAACTCGAGTAACAAAGGCCACGTAATTAGACTTGAGTCAAACTATAGTTTATTTATTGCCTACGCATTAATCCTAATCTCAAGAATGACCGTGCAGTGCCTGAATACCTTTAGCTCTTCAAAGTTACCCGTGAAACGAGTGTTTGATCAAGGACTCCCAAGTCAGGTGACTTTAGGGCAATGGGTGTGAAAACACCCCAAAGGATCTACTAACTTAAGTAACAAAGGCCACGTAAATAGGCGTGGTCAACTGGGGATTAGTGATAATTAAAGTGTATATATATATATATATATGTATATATATATATATATATTAATTTATATAAATATGAACCTGCCAGCGAATCTGTCTGTTTCTTACAATCATTGATTCACATACGATAGAACGAGATAATCGCAACAATTTCCATAGCAAATAACCACTTAGGCTCGGTTGAAATAAAAACAGTTCTAATAGTTGGTCGATAGAATAGATAGGATCAACAACAGTGCTAACTAAACAAAATGATCTAAGACTCTATTTCTAAATGTTTAACATCATTGACAAAGTAATACCTCAATCATATCACTGGGCCACAATCAAAAATTTCTTTTCATTTACCCCAAGAACTATAGCACAAAATAGGGTAATGAAAACTTGTGAAAGTCCCAAAAGATGGGTAAAAATCAAAACTGGAAGAACACCATAGGTTACTCATGCATTCGTATATTCATGCAGATAAAACCAGAAATAGGCATCAATAGATAATAACTAATAAACCTGTAAGTTTCTAAATAAACCAAACTATTCAATTCCAACATTAAAATATCCAAAATAAACCATCCTAACTACCGCAGTTCAAACATGCCATAACTCATAAATAAATAAATAAATAAATAGAAATCAGCTAAAAACTCCCCCAAACTTAAACTGGCCAATGCCCTTAATGACTGGAATGTGCTGGTGATGCTGGTGGTGCTGGTGGTACTTCCTCCACAGTATCGCCCTCAGCATCACCCTCATCCCCCTCCTCGTCCTCGGCCTGATCGCCCTCTGGCGGAGATGGAGTCAGGTACGGTGGAAAGACAGGAGGCTCAGAAAACTGGTACGGCATAGAGTCCACGTCATCACCTCCTGAGGCTGCATAGATGCTGGCCACCATGTTGGCAAACTCAGCATGATACTGTGCTAATATGTTCTGCCTCTGGGCAATAGTGTCCTATGTGCGGCTGAACGAGCCCATCCTGCTGTTGATTGTGTCTATCTTTTGATGCATAAGGTCCATTGAAGCCATCAGTGCCGCAAGTGAATGAGCAGAGGTGGAGCCAAGATCTGGAGTCTGGGTAGAAGTCTCACCCTCTGTAGTAAGGGGCTGATCAGGACCTGGGAGGTACCCCTCGCCACACTCATGAGAAATGCCCCCGGGCCAAACAGTAAACCTCTGAATGACATGGTAATCGATGACTGACATGGGTGCCTGAGTTGGGTCATCCGGTCCCCACTGAACTTTAGCTCGCTTACAGAGACGGGTGATGAGAGAAGGGTGCGGGAGGCCTGAACCAATGTTACTCTTTATGGCCTTTCTGATGGACTCCTAAATGATCACCCCAATATCGACGTCCAGCCCAGTGATGATGGCAAATAGAAGTACAGCCTGCTCACGGGTGACATCGCTGAGGTGACGAGTGGGCATGATGTTGGAGTAGATAAAGGCATACCAAGCCTTCCCATAGCGGCTGAGGGCTGGCTATGGGAAGCTCGTCTTTTCCCCTTGAAACTCGTTCACCTTCCAGGCTGTGCCAGGATGATAGAGCCGCGTAATGATTTCATCCTGACTGTAACTGCGGTATCCCCGCTCTTGGAAATCCTTGCCTCTAAAGTTGGGCATGTCAAACACAGCATTAATGGTCTTGCTGTCAAACTTCACCAATTTGCCCCTGACAGTGACCTCGGCTGGTCCCTCAGCACTGGCATTGGCATAAAATTCTCGAACCACTGAAATAACTGCAGATTCGAGTGGCTTAGTGAAATGGATCCACTTCTTTTTCATAATCATCACAGTTAATTTTCCATCCTTATTGAGGTTCGGCCTAAATCCACGCTCAGGCAGAAGGTTTCTCTTAGCAAAGGACTTGTTGTAACGATTCCATGCCTCAACACTTACAAATTTTGATTGGTCCCATTGTGGGGCCGATGAGGATGAGGAACCTCCTATGCTAAGGCGTTAACGCTTTGGTGCCATGGAAAAATTCAAGCAACAATTTAACCCAAGTGAAATCCAAAGTCGAACAACAAAAACCACAAGTATCCGATGCAAGGTAGTTACAAGTCACAATGCAAGCCAAAATCAGTGCCAATGCAGAACTAAATCAATGGTCGGCTATTCAAGTTCCAAATTAAACCCAAAACTGAACCAAGATGGTACTCAGGCAATTTATCAAACAGGTGGTGTGCGTTGCATAAAACTAACTCAAAACAAACTAAGCCAGAAATCAAAACTCCACCAACTTGTTGGTCTCAGTAGATTAAGGCAGCCCAAGATGAAATCCAAACACAAATGCAATAATCACCCAAGATCTTACACTCACAGAGAGAATGAAATCAAACCCCACAATTTCACATGGAAATTTAAAACTTACTTGGTAAAATTGGAGAAGATTGCAAGATGTGATGTGAAGAATCCTAAAATCAAACCAACATTAATGTTTTGTGCGATGAGGATAAGTATCCGGCAGCGACAATGCTTGGAATGATTTGAGTTGAGAGAGAGGTATGCTATGGCTAGGGCTTAGTGTCGGCAGTTATGGCTGGGATGGATGGAAGTGCCGACCTTCCAGGTCTTTTTAAAAAAAAATCTCGCTGTTCGCGCTGCGGCGTGAGCTGTTATACGTGAACTCACGCTGCGGCATGAGTTCCTTATGCCTAATATTAGCGCCTCGCTGCAGCGTGGACCATAGGCAAAGTTGGTCACGCTGCAGCGTAACTCTCCAGTAGCTTCAAGGGTGTTGACGCTGCAGCGTGGATTGGCACCGCTGCAGCGTGAGCGCTTGGCTTGGGAAGGTAACGGAGGTCGCGCTGCGGCGTGAAGACTACATTGTAAACTCATGCTGCGGCGTGAGTTCCTTATGCCTGATAAATCTGGCTCACTGCAGCGTGAGCCATAGGCAAATTTGGCCACGCTGCAGCGCAATTCTCCAGTAGCTTCAAGGCCTAATGTCGCTGCGGCGTGAAGAATGGAGTTTAGCCTCACGTTGCAGCGTGAGTCCCAGCTTTGCTCAAAATTTGAATGCAGCTCCTGCATTAACACAAGGAAACCTGTTAGCAATTTCAACCAAAATTTTTGCAGACTAAAATAGCATGCCAATTCATAGAGTATATGTACCCTAAAGAACTGACACTAACTACCATGAATCAATGCTTAGCACAAATGCTAGACTCATGGTCCCAAATTTTTTTTCTAATTATGAAACTGAACTATCATACTATTTACACTCGCAATATGCAACGACGGCTAAAAATTTCCGACTGTATAACCGCAACTCTAACACATGCGAGACTACAAACTACAGAAATTAATCTAGATCCTATAAAAACTGAAATCAGACTTACACTAGCGCAAACACGACCAGTAGCTATACGAACTTTAAATTATAAACAATAAAACTATTGAAATGAAACAGAAAGCATAAAAAGGATAGAAATCGATACTCGGGTGGGGTTGCCTCCCCACCAAGCGCTTATTTTATAGTCGTCGGCTTGACTATCCGCCCGGTTCATACCGGGTCACCAAGGGTGATTGAAGTCATTTGGCGATCGACTTCGCCGCCCCAGTAATGCTTCAACCGCTGACCGTTCACCTTGAACGTTCTATCAGAGCCAGGGTCCTCCACCTCAATTGCTTTATGAGGATATACCTTAGCTATTGTGAAAGGTCCTGACCATTGGGACTTCAATTTCCCAGGAAATAACTTCAGACGGGAGTTAAAGAGGAGCACTTTCTACCCCGGTTTCAAATTCTCTCACAACAATCTTCTTGTCATGCCACCGCTTCGTCTTTTCCTTATACAACTTAGCGTTTTCATACGCTTGGAGACGGAACTCGTCTGACTCATTCAGCTGTAGCAGCCTTTTTTCACCAGCTGCATCCATATCAAAGGTTAGCTTTCGAATTGCCCAATAGGCACTGTGCTCCAATTTGACGGGGAGATGACATGCTTTTCCATATACAAGCCTATACGAAGACATTCCGATAGGCGTTTTTGTAGGCAGTGCGGTACGCCCATAATGCATCATCTAGCTTTTTGGACCAGTCCTTGCGGTTAGGGTTCACTATCTTTTCCTAGATCCATTTAACCTCCCTATTGGCCACCTCCGCTTGACCACTAGTTTGTGGGTGGTAAGCGGTGGCTATCTTATGGGAAACCCCATATTTTGCAAGAAGGGCTTCAAAGTACTTGTTGCAGAAGTGCGTGCCCTCGTCACTAATGATGGCCCGAGGTGTGCAAAATCGAGTGAAAATGTTCTTTCTCAGAAAGTTCAACACAACCTTAGCATCGTTAGTAAGCAGAACTATAGCTTCCACCCATTTGGAGACATAGTCCACAACGACTAGAATGTAAAGGTTATTGTAGGAGGATGGAAATGGACCCATAAAGTCTACTCCCCAGACATCAAATAACTCAACCTCAAGGATGTTTTGCAGTGGAATTTCATGCCTCCTCGAAATGGTTCCTACCCTTTGGCAATTATCGCATCGCGATACATAGGAATGAGCGTCCTTAAACAGGGTTGGCCAGTAGAAACCAGATTGAAGCACCTTTGCTGCAGTTCGTTGCCCCCCAAAGTGCCCTCCATAATTAGATGAATAACAATGGTGGAGCACACCCTCAATCTCTCCTTCAGGCAGACACCGTCTCAAAATCTGGTCTACAAATAGTTTGAGCAAGAACGGCTCGTCCCAGAGATATTGCCTAGCATCATGCAGAAATTTCTTCCTCTGGTGATAGTTCATGTCAGGCGGTAGCACATCACAAGCAACATAATTAGCAAAATCTGCAAACCATGGTGCCACTCTCTTGAGCTCATATAACTGTTCATCTAGGAAGAAATCATCCATATCAAGCTCATTTTCTTTCGAGTTATTTGGATTCTCTAATCTCGATAGGTGATCCGCCACTTGGTTTTCAGTTCCTTTTTTATCATGAATCTCCAAATCGAATTCTTGGAAGAGAAGAACCCAATGAATCAACCTCGGCTTTACATCTTTATTTGAAATTAGATATTTGATCGTCGAATGGTCCGTATACACAATGACTTTAGTTCTGATAAGATATGGACGAAACTTGTCAAAGGCATATACTACAGCCAGAAGTTCTTTATCAGTGGTTGTGTAATTAAGTTGAGCATCTGTCAAGGTTTTACTAGCGTAGTAAATGGTGTGAAAACACCTTATCTCTCCGTTGTCCCAACACTGCCCCTATAGCATAATCGCTGGCGTCGCATATGAGTTCAAAAAGGTAATGTCCAGTCTGGAACCACTACAATAGGAGCTGAGACGAGTCTCTTTTTCAACAGATTAAAAGCTTCTAGGCAGGCCTCATCAATCTTGAAAGGCATGTCCTTTTCCAATAGGCTACACAACGGCTTGGTGATTTTAGAGAAGTCCTTGATGAACCGCCTATAAAATCCTGCGTGCCCCAAAAAACTCCTAACTCCTTTCACTGACGAAGGCGGAGGTAGATTATCAATAATATCAACCTTTACTCTGTCTACTTCAATCCCACTAACAGACACTCTATGTCCCAGAATAATCCCTTCTCTAACCATGAAGTGACATTTCTCCTAATTCAGAACCAGGTTCGTCTCAACACATCTTTTTAGAACTGCGGTCAAATTTTGTAGACAAACGTCAAAAGAACTCCTAAAAACAGAGAATCATCCATAAACACTTCAAGCGTTTGTTCCACCATGTCAGAAAAGATAGACATCATGCAACGCTGAAATGTGGCAGGAGCATTACATAACCCGAAGGACATTTTTCGGAAGGCAAAGGTCCCATATGGACATGTAATGGTTGTTTTCTCCTGATCATCGGGTGCTATAGCAATTTGATTGTAACCCGAGTATCCATCCATAAGACAGTAGAATTTGGTCAATGAATGGCAGAAGAAAGTGATCCTTGCAAGTGGACTTGTTGTTACCTCTTTTTAAGTCTTAAATAAAAGAGCTCTAACTCACGCAAGTATACGTGGTCAACAAGTAATACAGAGGAAGTAAAGTATCGTCCCACAGAGACAGGATTAAATTAATTCACTATGCATCAGTTCTATCACTATACTTATTTGCCTAAACTATTGTCTTACTTGTGTTGATAAAATTATTTCTAAATTAATTAATAACTAAATATGCAAATACTAACGAAATATATTAAGCTTGGAATTAATGGGATCCTAACTTCATTTAATAGTTCATCTAATTATCGCTATCATGCTAGACAATGCACATATCACAGAAAAGTAGCCAAGGACACTAAAATAGACATAATCATCTGTCAATGTATTATGACCTACTTACATAATATCCATACTCAATAGACACCATGTAATCACCACTATAACCAAAATCACTATATTTCTATGTGAAATTGCAATTATATTGATTTTAAGCTCAAGCCCTTATTTTGACTCTTACGGTAAAACAGTATATTTCTATCTGATTCACAAAATATTAAGCTATCCAATTAAGCCTCATATTCGCAAGTTATCATGATTACAATCCATACTTATATGTTATTTTTCAATTCCATATAAGTACTGAAGTCGAATGGTGATCAAGCATTCATACATGTAAAACAATCATGATAAAAGTTCCTTATGATATGCAAAACAATCTAACAATCAAGCTTATAATTAAACTACATATTAAAATCCGTTAGAATCCCATAATGGAGATTAGTTCATGTCTGAACCAAAAGCCATTATGGGATCAAAACTAAACATGAAAAATAAACAATCAATTGAAGAAAGAAGAAATAGATTGATCAAACCCAATTGAAGAGTAAAATCCAAGATAAGCTTAAACCCACATCAAAATCCAAAGCTTGAACAAAAGTAATCCACTGAAAAATCCCTCTCTCTAGAAAAGTAAAATATATCTATGATAAAAAAAACTACTAAAAGTCTCCAAGTTTTTATATTCAGGTTTTCCTTCTCACTATCTGATCAATATAGGCTAGAATCCTCTTCAGAATTGGCTTCCTTTTCCTCCTCCAACTGAAATTTAGCACCCCAAAATCGAGCCTAGCGCTTCTGGCGCTATAATGAGCGCTTCTGGCGCTATGGTGCAGCATATGTAGCGCCTCTGGCGCTTGCATGGGCGCTTCTGGCGCTCAACCTTGACCAGCTATTTACGAAAATGCCACTATGTGTGTTTTAAGCTCCAAAATCACCCTTTTGCCCCTCCAGCTCCAACCTACAATAAATAAACACCAAAAACAAGTAAAATAATACTATAAACACTTAAAAACTACAATAATTAAGTCTAACAATACATGATTCGTAGGTATAAATCCCACTCATCAAATACCCCCAAACTTAACCAATTGCTTGTCCTCAAGCAATGCAATGATGCAAATGCAAACTAACTATCATGCCTACGAATCCAACAATCAACCAACATAGTATCCAACACCAGGCCTCAAAGATATCATACAATACTTAAGTAGAATCTCTAACCAATGCAAAGTTTCTAACTTTAACCAATGAGTTAAGTTACACCTGTCATCATCCATGTCGTGAGTGTGTGTATATCAACCATTTCAATCAATTACAATTCAAATCCATCACATAATTGACTTCTTAGAAGAAAACTTTCAATTGTAACTCAATTCAAACCGTGAACACAACCAATTCAACTGATTCAAGCAATCACTAAGCATAGGGGTTTTTCGAAAGTTATTTAACACATATAAATCCTTTTTAAACCCTTCCCCAGAAATATAGAACAAATTTTTTTTCTTTTTAGTGAGTGCATTTTATGCTCCATCTCACTCTCTTCTGAACGAGTGCGTTTTACGCTCCATCTCGTTCCATGTGTTTATGAGTGAGTGCGTTTTACGCTCCATCTCAACCCACCACATGATCCACTCTTCAATTGGGAAAGGTTCAAAATTTTCCAAATTTTTCTTCTTCTTTTTTTTTCATTTTTTTTTTCACCCCAAGATTCCCCCAAACTTAGATTCTTGCCTGTTTTCCATTTAATGGACGTTTCACTGATATTATCAAGTTTTAACCCAAATCTTCTACCAGAAGAAAATTATGCAACAATTTGAATTTAATTGGTCAAAACAATTGATTATGTGCTTTCCTTGCCAACAAAAGTTTCAGACAAGTTAAACTTCACTTCCTAATCAAAGTCATCACTAAACACCAGTTTTCAATTCTTCTCAAGTTAAAACCATGAAACCAGTCTTATCATTGGCCACATTAGATACTATATCAATTTATGCTTAATTCATGAAACTAAATGCATAACACAACCTAAAACACAATTAACATGCAACTAAATGCTTGACAAACCCTAAAATATAATGCACTACCATGCAACAAGTCTAACACAATGAAACCAAAACAAACTACATGCATGAAAACAAAAACAAAAAAAACTACCCCCCAAACTGAACAAGTCAATGCCCTCATTGAAAAAAAATAAAACATTAAGAACAGAGGACTCCCCTGATGAAGAACACTACTCGTCATCACTGCCATCAGCAGCGTCATCATCATCCTCATCATCCGCATCAGGAGGCGAGTCAGGTGGTGGGTAAATAGATAAAGGAGGAGCTGGAGGAAACTGAAAAGGCCCTGCTGCAGGATTCAACCGCCCAAACATATCCGCCAAGGCTGTGGAACAATTAACATTATAAGCATAAATCTCCGCCTGGCGAAGAGCAAGGCGATTCTGCTGTCTAGTCATCCGATCAAAACCCCTCTGAATCGACCCTGCTACGAGATCTATCCGACGAGTATGATGCCGAAGGTCCTGTCGGATAGTCTCAACTATAGTAGGAGCGGGAAGTGGATCCTCAACAGGTGGTGGCTGATCCGGTACCTGCTCCTGTGGCTGCTGCTGTGGTAGAATGAAACCTAAACCCCGCGGGTGCGACTCACCTCCACCCCAGACTCTGTACCGACCCATGGCAATATGATCAATAGGAGGCAATGGGACCTGCATCAATTCATCTTTATCCCACTGGACTCCAGCTCGACGGCACAAATCAGTGATCAAGGAAGGGTGAGGCAGTCCACCTGTGGTACTACCCTCAAGCGTGTGTATGATAGATTCATGAATTATCTCCCCTATATCCACTGTCTTCCCTTTAGCAATGCAAAACAATAACGACGCCCGCACATTAATGACATCGCTCATATGGCGGCACGACATCAATTTAGCACAAATAAAAGCATGCCATGCTTTTCCATATCGACTCAATTTGGAGGATGGAAAGTGTACAGCTTCGTGTTGGTCAGACAGCTTCCATTCAGTTCCTGGTTCACAGAGGGCTTCTATAATCGCAGAATAATCCAAATCTTCTTCCAAATATTTCGTATAGCCATCCCTGTGAATTTTCTGTAACCCATAATACGCATTAATATTTTTACGGCCCACATTGATTTCCTTACCCCGAACCATAACTAGATTCCCATCAGCTTCTTTAGCATTAGCATAAAACTCCTTCACAATATTCACGGCAGCTGGTTCGGGTTGTGCAGTAAATGCCATCCAATTTCGACTGCGTATCATTTGAGCTAGCTCTCCATCTATCCGATCAATAGGTAGCAAGCCACGTTCAGGAATTAGAGATTTCCCAGAAGACCAATTTTTAAACCTATCACTGGCCTCGGGGCTAACAAATTTCTTCTTATCATACTTTACCACAGTGGAAGAACCTGAACTTTCCCCTCTATGTCTTTTGGGAGCCATTAATAACCAATTAAACACAAGTCAAGACCCAAAAGAACTCAAAATTTCGTTGGGGCAATATGTCAAACACTTGGCGTGCACACTTGAAAAACCCTTGTTCAATAGTTCCCCCAAACTTATGAAGAACCCAATTTAGCACAATGAATATTTCCCACAACTTGCAAGTATAAACATAGCCAATTGAAACTTAAACCCAATCCCAATTGAGCCAACACACATCAATTGGGTGCACAACCAAAACCAAGAACTTGCACCAAAAACTAGCAAAGAAACTTTCTAGCCAACAATATCAAATTGTAATTGCTCACAAATATAAAACTCACTTGAAATTGTTAGAGCCCAATGGAGAATATTGAATCCCCTTTTGCTATGGAAGAGAGCTCTTTGATTGCACAAGTGATGAGCCAACAAGGGTTGAGAGATTGAGTGTGGCAAAAAGGACTTTGGTGCTAGAAACACACTTTGCTCGGCAACTATGGAGACAAGAAGGCTAGAGGCGGCTTGGATGATGTAGGAAGAGGAGAACAATTAACTTTGTAGTACAAAGCTATTAACATGCCCGACCTAGGTGTTTTTTTTTTTTTTTTTTTTTATACCGAGCGCTTCTGGCGCTATGAAGAGACTGAAAGGAGCGCTGACAGCGCTAATTGGCAGTGTGTGGTAGCATGATGCAGCGCCATTGGCGCTTGGTGGAGCGCTTCTAGCGCTAGTATGCAGAACGTGTTGGCAAGGGGCAGCGCCTTTGGCGCTTGCTTGGTGTTCATGATGAGCGCTTCTGGCGCTGGCTGTGTATTTTGCGGGCGCTGCTGGCGCTATGGTCCAGAAGCTCAAGGCGAGGTGGAGCGCTTCTAGCGCTATGTGCATGATAGGTTGGGCGCCTTTGGCGCTTATAAGCACACTAAGTCACATTTTGGCCAATTTCAAGTTTCCAGCTACACACACATCACCCCAAGTCCACAATTAGTTAAACAAAACCCCTTTTTTTTTTTTTTTTTTTTTTTTTTTTTTTTAAGTAAGAAGAATTACGAAACAAAAGATAAATAAAAGATTTAAAATGCTGGGTTGCCTCCCAGATAGCGCTAAGTTATAGTCAATTAGCTTGACTATCTTTGATTCTCATGTCGCAGAAAGGATGACGGTGACTTTCTGTCTATCCACCTCATCCCCAAAGTAATGTTTCAGCCTCTGTCCATTCACCTTGAACGTTTGATCCGGAAACTTGTCGTATACTTCAATCGCGCCATGTGGAAAAACCGTTTTCACTATGAATGGGCCTGACCATCTTGATTTCAGCTTCCCGGGAAAAAGTTTAAGTCTGGAATTGAAAAGTAAAACCCTTTGACCCGATTCAAATGTTCTCTCAATGATCCTACGATCATGCCATTTCTTCACCTTCTCCTTATACAGCTTCGAGTTTTCATAAGCCCTTAGTCGAAATTCGTCCAACTCATTGATTTGAAGTAAACGCTTCTCCCCTGCAGCTGTCGAATCAAAGTTCAACTTCCGAATTGCCCAATATGCTTTGTGTTCTAGCTCCATCGGAAGATGACAAGCTTTTCCATATACCAGCTGAAACGGTGACATACCCAACGGAGTTTTGTACGCAGTCCTATATGCCCACACAGCGTCATCTAGCTTTAAGGACCAATCTTTCCTCGTCGGATTCACAATTTTTTCGAGGATTCTTTTAACTTCTCGATTAGATACTTCCGCTTGGCCGTTCGTCTGGGGGTGATAAGCTGTAGCAATACGATGATTTACTCCATACTTAGCCAGCAACGCTGTGAACTGCCTGTTGCAGAAGTGACTACCTTCATCACTGATAATAGCCCTAGGAGTCCCAAATCTCGTGAAAATACTGCGATGCAAAAACTTTAGGACTACCTTGGCATCATTTGTCGGGAGTGCTGCCACTTCTACCCATTTAGACACATAGTCAACTGCTAACAAGATGTAGAGATTACCGCACGAAGATACGAAAGGACCCATGAAGTCAATCCCCCAAACGTCGAAAACTTCTACTTCAAGGATCGTATTCAAAGGCATTTCATTCCTCTTTGAAATATTACCTACTCTTTGACATCTATCACACCGCTGAACAAAACTATACGCATCTTTAAAGATTGTCGGCCAGTAGAATCCTGCTTGAAGTACTCTAGCCGCTGTTCTCTCTCCGCCATAATGTCCTCCATACACAGAAGAATGGCAATCATGTAAAATCCCTTCAGTTTCACTATATGGGATACACCTTCTTATCATTTGATCCGCACATTGTTTAAACAAGTACGGCTCATCCCATATATACCATTTAACATCGTGCAAGAACTTTTTCTTTTGGTGCCCCACCAAGTCAGAAGGTAACGTCTTACTCACCAAATAATTTGCGTAATCCGCAAACCATGGGACTTCCCCGTGCACCACAAACAACTGCTCATCCGGAAAAGATTCATTGATTTCAACTTTGTCTTCGATCTCCCTTTCCGGCTGCTCTAGTCGAGATAAATGGTCTGCTACTTGATTTTCGGTACCTTTCCTATCCTTGATCTCCAGATCGAATTCTTGCAACAGCAATATCCACCTGATCAACCTGGGCTTTGCATCCTTCTTTGCCACTAAGTGTCGAATTGCCGAGTGATCCGTATACACTATTACCTTTGTGCCTATCAGATATGCCCTAAATTTATCAAAGGCATACACCACGGCCAATAACTCTTTCTCTGTGGTGGTGTAGTTTTAACTGTGCATCTGTAAGGGTCTTGCTGGCATAATAAATTACATGAAACATCTTCTCCTTCCTTTGCCCCAAAGCAGCTCCTACTGCGTAATCACTGGCATCACACATAAGCTCAAACGGCAACTCCCAATCTGGTGCTGTGATAACGGGTGCTGATGTTAGCTTATTCTTCAAATGCTCAAATGCTCTCATGCAGGCCTCATCAAAATTAAACTGTGCATCCTTCTCCAATAAACTGCACAATGGTTTAGTTATCTTGGAGAAATCCTTGATGAATCTACGGTAGAAACCTGCATGACCAAGAAAACTGCGGACACCTCTTACTGACGTAGGTGGAGGTAAATTCTCAATCGTTTCCAGCTTTGCCCTGTCCACCTCAATGCCCTTCTTTGACACTTTGTGTCCCAGTATTACTCCTTCTTGTACCATAAAATGGCACTTCTCCCAATTCAATACTAAGTTTGTTTCAACACATCTCTTTAGAACCAATACCAAATTCTCAAGACATAGATCGAAAGAATCACCAAATACCGAGAAATCGTCCATAAATACCTCAACATTCTGTTCGACCATGTCTGAAAAAATCGCTGTCATACATCTTTGAAAAGTTGCTGGAGCATTGCACAACCCGAAAGACATTCTTCTAAAGGCAAAAGTGCCGTATGGACATGTAAACGTAGTCTTTTCCTGGTCTTCTGGAGCTATCGTAATCTGATTGTAGCCTGAATACCCATCCAGAAGGCAATAGTACTCATGACCCGCCAGTCGGTCCAACATCTGATCGATAAACGGTAGTGGAAAATGGTCCTTCCTTGTAGCTTTATTAAGCTTGCGGTAATCCATGCAAATTCTCCACCCTGTTACTGTTCGCGTTGGGATCAGCTCGTTATTCTCATTGGTGACAACGGTCATTCCACCCTTCTTTGGTACGCACTGCACCGGGCTTACCCATGAACTATCCGAAATTGGGTAGATTATTCCCGCATCCAGCCATTTCAAAATTTCTTTCTTAACCACTTCTTTCATAATAGGATTGAGCCTTCTTTGCTGTTCAACTGTCGGTTTACTACCATCTTCCAGCAGGATCTTATGCATGCAAAAAGAAGGGCTTATCCCCTTGATATCGGCTATGGTCCATCCAATAGCTGATTTAAACTGTCGAAGCACTCGTAGCAGTTTTTCCTCCTGAAAAGATGTTAGTGCAGAAGAAATAATCACAGGTAGCTTTGAATCTTTATTTAAAAATGCGTACCTGAGATGTTCTGGAAGTGGTTTTAACTCGAGTTCGGGAGGTGTCTCAAGAGATGGTTTTAACTTTACTGATGTCTCTCCCGCTTTCGTAAGTGGCTCGATAGGTGTTCTGAACTTTCCGAATTTGGGGGTGGTATTCAGATATTGCACAATTTCAGCACATTCTTCATCCTCCAAAGCTGAATTTTCAGCAATCACTCGCTGCAGTGGTTCATATCCCAATAAAACTTCCAACTTCATCATGCACTATACTAATCCACCAAATCTACTCTGAAGCATTCTTCTTCATCGGTTGGAAGCTTCATTGCTTTGAAAACGTTAAACGTCACCTCCTGGTCATGTACACGCATTGTAAGCTCCCCTTTCTGCACGTCTATCAAAGTCCTCCCAGTTGCTAGGAATGGTCTTCCTAGTATGATTGGTATATTTTTGTCCTCTTCATAATCCAGAATGATGAAGTCCGCCGGAAATATAAATTTGTCCACCTTCACCAGTACGTCTTCCACTATCCCCCGTGGATATGTGATAGATCTATCGGCTAACTGCAGAGATATATTTGTTGGTCTTGGTTCCGGCAATCCCAACTGACTGAATACTGACAACGGCATCAGGTTGATACTTGCACCAAGATCACATAAACATTTATCGAAGCTCATCTTTCCGATCGTGCATGGAATTGTGAAACTGCCCGGATCTTTCAGCTTTGGAGGTAGTTTACGCTGAAGCACTGCACTGCACTCCTCCGTCAAGGCCACTGTTTCAAATTCATCTAATCTTCTCTTCCTTGACAATATACCCTTCATGAACTTTGCATAACTTGGCATTTGTTCCAATGCCTCTGCGAAGGGTATGTTGATCTGCAATTTCTTAAAAACCTCCAAAAACTTTCTGAACTGGTTATCATCCCTCTGTTTATTCAATCTTTGCGGATATGGAACTCGTGGGTAAACTCGTGGTTCTGAATTCACGGGCTTCTTATTTGAACTGTTTTTTTCCTTCTCCACTTCTTGCGACTCAGATTCATCCTTCTTCTCTTTCTGTTCATCTTCAATTCTTATCTCAGTTTCTACCCCAGTGCCATCCCCTTGTAAACTCGGTGCTGCGGAGTCTGGTACTTTTCCTGAATATTGCTTTCCCGATCTGAGTGTAATGGCTTGACACTGTTCCTTACCTTCTCTCCGTGGATTTGCCTCTGTGTCACTTGGCAATGAACCCTGGGGCCTGCTGTTAAGCATAGTCGCCATTTGTCCCATCTGAGCTTCCAGATTTTTAATAGCCACTGCCTGGCTTTTGATCATCACCTCTGTATTTGCCATGTACTTTAACATCATCTCCTCCATTTCTGATTTCTTTTCCTGCGGAGGTGCGTATGGAGTAGGATGTTGTTGTTGAGAATATCCCGGTGGAAAAGGTGGTCGTGGAGCATACTGTTGCTGCGCCGGCTGAAACTGATTGTTCTGTTGAAACTGCTGCTGCTGATTTCCTTGGTTGTTTGACCAACTAAAGTTTGGATGATTGCGGTTGTTGGGGTGGTATGTGTTCTGAAAGTGACCTTGGTCTTTCTTATAAGTGTTCACATATTGCACCGACTCCGAGTTGATAGCACATTGATCTGTTGAGTGCGACCCCGCGCAAATCTCACAAACGAAGGCAACTGACTTGGCTTTGCTTTCCGACAATGAATCTATTTTCTTTGCCATAGCTGCCATCTGTGCTGACAACTGGGTAATAGCATCCACTTCTAACAAACCTGCAACTCTGGGCTGTGACGTTCTGGCTGTAGGATTTTGAAAATCATTTGCTGCCATAGTCTCAATAAGGTTATAAGCCTCGTCATAGCTCTTTGCCCCTAAAGCTCCACCCGCAGCTGCATCTACCATCTGCCTAGACTGCCATCCCAATCCATTATAAAATGTGTTGATCACCATCCAATCTAGCATCCCATGGTGTGGACACTTCCTTAGCATCTCCTTGTACCTATCCCAAGCCTCGTATAAGGACTCACCCTGTTGTTGCTCAAATTGAGAAATTGCCGTCCTTAGTTTTGCAGTTTTAGCCATTGGGAAAAACTTGGCTAGGAATTTTTGTGCTAAGTCCTCCCATGTAGTAATTGATCCTGCAGGCAAAGAATGAAGCCAACTTCTTGCTCTATCCCTTAATGAAAATGGAAACAGTCTTAGTCGGATAGCATCCTCCGTCACCCCGTTGTATCTGAATGTATCACAAATTTCAATGAAACTCAAAAGATGCTCATTAGGATCGTCTGTAGCAGCACCCCCAAACTGGACCGAATTCTGCACCATTTGAATGGTTCCTGGTTTAATCTCAAAGGTATTTGCTGCTATTGCCGGTCTTACTATGCTAGACTGCAATCCATTGATGTTTGGCATGGAATAGTCCCTCAAAGCTTTATGTTCATCTCTTTGCTCAATTCTCTGTTCCTCCGCCATCTTTGGAATAGTTCTTTCTAACTGTGCTTGCAAATTCCTACGCACTCTTGCTTTCCAACCTCTTCCGTCAATATTATCCTGAGCTGGTGTTAATTCTGAGTTGGAAGAGCGTGTGTGCATAAAACTTCTACAAGTACCTGAAACCAAAACAAAAGTAAAAATAGAAATAAGAAAAGATTAGAGTTGTCTAAGTCAAACAATATAGCTTAAAACTAATGATAATAATAAAAATCTAACGCCTGTCCCCGGCAACGGCGCCAAAAACTTGTTACCTCTTTTTAAGTCTTAAATAAAAGAGCTCTAACTCACGCAAGTATACGTGGTCAACAAGTAATACAGAGGAAGTAAAGTATCGTCCCACAGAGACAGGATTAAATTAATTCACTATGCATCAGTTCTATCACTATACTTATTTGCCTAAACTATTGTCTTACTTGTGTTGATAAAATTATTTCTAAATTAATTAATAACTAAATATGCAAATACTAACGAAATATATTAAGCTTGGAATTAATGGGATCCTAACTTCATTTAATAGTTCATCTAATTATCGCTATCATGCTAGACAATGCACATATCACAGAAAAGTAGCCAAGGACACTAAAATAGACATAATCATCTGTCAATGTATTATGACCTACTTACATAATATCCATACTCAATAGACACCATGTAATCACCACTATAACCAAAATCACTATATTTCTATGTGAAATTGCAATTATATTGATTTTAAGCTCAAGCCCTTATTTTGACTCTTACGGTAAAACAGTATATTTCTATCTGATTCACAAAATATTAAGCTATCCAATTAAGCCTCATATTCGCAAGTTATCATGATTACAATCCATACTTATATGTTATTTTTCAATTCCATATAAGTACTGAAGTCGAATGGTGATCAAGCATTCATACATGTAAAACAATCATGATAAAAGTTTCTTATGATATGCAAAACAATCTAACAATCAAGCTTATAATTAAACTACATATTAAAATCCGTTAGAATCCCATAATGGAGATTAGTTCATGTCTGAACCAAAAGCCATTATGGGATCAAAACTAAACATGAAAAATAAACAATCAATTGAAGAAAGAAGAAATAGATTGATCAAACCCAATTGAAGAGTAAAATCCAAGATAAGCTTAAACCCACATCAAAATCCAAAGCTTGAACAAAAGTAATCCACTGAAAAATCCCTCTCTCTAGAAAAGTAAAATATATCTATGATAAAAAAAAACTACTAAAAGTCTCCAAGTTTTTATATTCAGGTTTTCCTTCTCACTATCTGATCAATATAGGCTAGAATCCTCTTCAGAATTGGCTTCCTTTTCCTCCTCCAACTGAAATTTAGCACCCCAAAATCGAGCCTAGCGCTTCTGGCGCTATAATGAGCGCTTCTGGCGCTATGGTGCAGCATATGTAGCGCCTCTGGCGCTTGCATGGGCGCTTCTGGCGCTCAACCTTGACCAGCTATTTACGAAAATGCCACTAGGTGTGTTTTAAGCTCCAAAATCACCCTTTTGCCCCTCCAGCTCCAACCTACAATAAATAAACACCAAAAACAAGTAAAATAATACTATAAACACTTAAAAACTACAATAATTAAGTCTAACAATACATGATTCGTAGGTATAAATCCCACTTATCACTTGTTCAGTTTCCTATAGTCCATACATACTCTCCATTAAGTGACTGTCCGTGTTGGGATCAGCTCATTATTTTCATTAGACACCACTGTCATGCCGCCCTTTTTCGGCACACATTGTATTGGACTAACCCATGGACTGTCAGATATGGGGTAGATAATGCCCGCATCCAGTAACTTAATAATTTCAGTTCTGACAACCTCCTTTATAATTGGGTTCAACCACCTCTGATGCTCAATAGAAGGTTTAGCCCCCTCCTCAAGGAGGATTTTGTGCATGCATACAGAGGGACTGATGCCCTTTATATTAGAGATAGACCATCCCAAAGCTGTTTTATGCGCCTTGAGGACTGCGAGGAGCTTCTCCTCCTGTACCTCATCTAGTGATGCAGAAACAATAACTGGCAAGGTAGAAGCCTCACCTAGATAGGCGTATCGCAAGTGGCTTGACAAGGGCTTAGGATCAAGCTCAGGTGGTTCTATAACTGATGGGTGTGACTGGGATGTGGGTGCTTCATTCCCCTTCAAAGATTCAAATTGTCGCTTGAACATATTTGATCTAGGGGCTACTTCTAACCACTAAACATGCTCAAGATGAGAGGGATCGTCAATATTACATGCTCCAATTAAAGTGGACTCAAGCGAGTCAGGAAAATAATTTTCATAGAATACTTCTCGCACAGCTTCGTTACCAACATCGACACGGAAGCAATCATCAGAGGCACTAGGATACTTCATGGACTTAAAGACATTAAACGTTACTTCCTAGTCTTGTACTCTCATAGTGAGTTCCCCTTTCTGTACATCTACCAATGTCATGCCTGTTGCTAGGAATGGTCTGCCCAAAATGATAGGGACTTCCCTATCCTCCTCGCAATCCAGAATAATAAAATCAGCAGGGAATATGAACTTATCCACTTTGACGAGCACATCTTCCACTATACCCTTAGGATGAGTAATGGATCTGTCGGCCAACTGTAGAGTCACACTAATAGGCTATACCTCATTCAGCCCCAACTTCTTGTAGATAGAAAGGGGCATCAAATTAATGCTAGCTCCTAAGTCGCATAGGGCCTTTCCGATAAACTGATCCCCAATAGTGCAAGGGATAGTGAAACTCCCAGGGTCTTTCAGCTTGGCTGGAAGCTTGCTTTGAAGGATCGCACTACACTCTTCAGTAAGTGCCACTATCTCATAGTCCCCCATTTTCCTCTTCTTGGACAACATGTCTTTCATGAATTTCACATAGCTGGGCATTTTCTCCAATGCCTCAGCAAAAGGAATATTGATGTGAAGCTTCTTGAAAATTTCTAAGAACTTTGAGAATTGCTTCTCAAGCTTTTGCTTCTGAAGGCGCTGGGGAAATGGCAGTTGTTGAGCTGCATGACTTGGCTTACTAACAGTTGGGGTTGGTATTATGGATTTTTCCTGCACATTCTTTTCTCCCCCAGACTTGTCACAATCAAGCTCCACATTGCCATCCTTCTCAACAACTTCCTCCTGATGCACTGTTGAGGTTTCTCCTCCAGTTTCATTCAATATGGTGCCACTTCGAAGGGTGACTGCCTTGCACTGCTCTTTGCCCTCCCGTTTTGGGTTGACATCCATGTCATTTGGTAATGTGCCTACAGGTCGGCTATTCAAAGCAGTTGCCAACTGTCCCAATTTGACTTCCAGATTCTGGATCGCTGCCTCTTGACTGAGGCTCCTTGTTTCATTCTGAGCAATATATCTCGAAAGGAGATCTTCCACACTAGGTTTCTTATCCTGTGGAGGTGGGTAAGATCCTTGAGATTGTTGCTGATTCTGAGATTGAAATCTAGGAGGATGTGTATAAGGTGGCCTGGTGGTAGAGTGTTGGGCTTGGGTGCTGTTATTGTTACTCCATGAGAAATTTGGGTGATTTCTCAGTCCAGGATGGTAGTGTGTGTGGAGATTTGAATTTTGTTGTCGCCCGTAGTTAGAGACATACTGAACTGATTTCGAGCTAATGGGACATTGTTCAGTCGGGTGACTTCCCGCACATAAATCACATGGCACAATAACACTCTGCACCGGCTGCTTCCCTATGGCCTGAATTTGCTTAGCAAGGTTGTCGACATGTGCAGATAGCGCAGTTACTGTGTCAATCTCATACATACCGACCACTTTACTCGGCATTTTCCTCTCCATCGGCCATTGATAGTTGTTTGCTGACATAATTTCCAATATCGTATAAGCCTAATCATATGTCCTCCCCATAAATGATCCTCCAGATGCAGCATCAGTACTTGCTCTGGTCTGCCCTGATACCCCGTTATAGAAAGTCTCCACTAATAGCCAGTTCGGCAGGCTGTGGTACGGACACTTTCTTTACAGGTCCTTGTATCTTTCCCATGCTTCATACATAGTCTCGGCATCTAATTGTGAGAAAGACATAATGTTATTTCTGAGCATGGTGGTTTTTGCTGGTGGGAAGAACTTTGCCACGAATTTCTGGGCTAAATCCGCCCATGTGGTAACTGAGCCCGAGGGAAGCGAGTTCAACCAACTCTTAGCCTTATCCCGTAGGGTAAAAGGGAACAGTCTAAGTCTGATTGCGTCTTCGGTCACTCCTTGGTATTTGAAGGTGTCACATATCTCCACAAAGTTGACCACGTGATCATTAGGGTCATCATGCGGCAACCCCCCAAACTGTAAATTATTTTGGATCATTTGAATCATGCCTAGCTTAATTTCAAAGCTATTAGCTTCAATAGCGGGCCGTTGGATACTGGCATGTAGAGTTGTGACACGCAGCATTGCATACTCCCGCAGAGTTTTCTGAATTTCCTTAGCCATTCTAGCTGGAGTAGGTATTTCCCTAGCTCTCTCTCTTCTCCTTCGTCTGAAAGTTTTGTCCACCTCAAGGTCAAGAGGTATTAAATCCCGATTCCTGTGCGGTGGCATACACAGTCTAGAGTACCTAAGAGAAAGATTAAACAGATAAATCAGTCTAAATTAAGATCATTTTGAAGTAGTATTAATATTGAAAAACAAATAATACTGAGTCCCTAGCAACGGCGCCAAAAACTTGTTGGTGGTTTTCACAACCTATAAACTCGCGCAAGTATACGCGGTCTAACAAGTAGTATAGATAAAGTCGAGTGTTGAACCCACGAGGACAAAGTACTAGGTAGTAGCTCAAGTATTAAAATGTATCTCAACGGTCTTATTTAAACAAGTGAATAAGAGTTGTGTGTTGTAATCAATTAGGCAGAAACAGTTAAATAAGAAGGCGAGTTGTATCAAAGATGTCAAGCTAGGATTACAACTCCCCTAATGCCTCACCTAATATTCCTAACTCTCCATTTAACTAACAAATCACAAGAATGGTTAACCGAGAACACAAGGTACACATAAGCCTCTTCCGATGGTCAAATGCATATCCCTTAGCTAGATAAATCACAATATTCCTATGGTGAAAATAACTAGACTAAGGGTCATTAATATTAATCTCAATGGTTACACAGGGCAAATAGACATATTCCTATTCTATCATGCAAATTTTGCACTCATTCCTTTGGACAATGGTCATAACAAGTGTTGTTGTACTTAAGGAAAGGTATAACATCAATTTTCCAATATCAGTTAATACCTAAATCAATTCCTATCTCAAGCAATTAATAAATAAGCATGAAATACTAAAATACATTTAGAACATGATTCATTATATAAATATGAGAAAAATTCATATTAAGCTAATCATTAGGTTATATTGCAATCCTAGAAATGTAATTAGTTCATAACTATAGAACTAATTAATACAGTCATGCTGTTCAACATAATTAAAATTACACGAATGGATGACAGAAATTGAAGAGAGAAACTCCTGCGCGGAAGCTTGCTTCATCTGCCTCCTTGTGTAGCTGCCTCTTTTTGCTCTCTAAGTTGCTGAGTTCTTCCAAGGTTGTCTGATCTTTGCTTATGTAGCAGCAGCTAGGTCATTACAGCAAAGCCAGGTGGCTGGGAACTGGGGCTCATGCTGCGGCGTGGGCCTTGCGCCTTGTATTGGCGCTACGGCGTGAGCTCCGTGTCCTAGCCAAAGAAGGCTCGCTGCAGCACTAAACCATGAAGGATTGGCTCCACTGCAGCGCGAACTCCGTGTATTTGGCCAAGGGCCGCTCGCTGCAGCGTGACTCCTAGGCTTGGCCTTGGTGCTGCGGCGCGGGCTTCGTGTATTTAGCCATCCAGGGGTCTTTTTCCCCTTCTAGTATCAAATGAACACACCTCCCACCTGAAAAGCAATAAAGCATAAGATAGCAAAAAAAACATAACTATACACTAGAAGATACTATAATCAAGCAATTTCTTAAATGATTAGGAACCCAAATCGTAGGTATGAATTCAACTCATCAGTTTACATAAATAATTCCACCTAAGTAAGCAAAAATATAATGAAGCTTGCACATTAGTTATTCTTGAACCTTCCCTTTGCCTTTGTCCTTCTTTGAGCACTCTGGCTTAACTGGAAGAAATATCATGATATAGCAAGAGTAAGCAACTACTTTGCTCAGCAAGTATTAAGTACAGAGAAAGTATATATATCATGATTGAGGAGAAATTAATACGTATAATGTTTGTGCAAGGACAAAGATTCGAATTTTAAAGAGTGCAAGGATAAATAGGAAATGCTGACTGGTCGTAATGGACCCTAAACAAATTCGGAGGTTTACCAGTAATTACACCGGACCTCTTAATGTTTTGGTAATCGAGGGGATCAGCCTCTCATACCTGGTGAATATGCATACCACTTAAAATCGGGTAATTAATTATTTTCTAATTTACTGCCTTAATAAAATGTTCTTTTCTCAGTCGAAGAGTCCTTACCAACAATTGGCTTGGAAGCTGCTTTTAAAACTTAATTGAATCTGAACATGTTCGGTCTAAATGATACAACTAGCTTAGACTTAATAGTTCATGAATAGTAGAACTTCAATTTCTTGAGCATAGTCCAGTAGTAGAACAAGTTTTAAAGGCACACGAGTGCAATGAGTAATCATAACAATGAGGTAGAAAATTTTCAATAATTATACCACTTAGATACTTTTCCAACAATTACAAGTCTGAATACAAGAACTTGTACCGAGTACGAATAGCAATACTTATCATGGATATGGAGCAATTAACAATAACTAACATGCTTGAAATAATGATTTAAGTTAAATCTGGAGATTTGCATTATATAAGAAATCTCGCACGCAATATATGAGGTGGTGCGAGTTAAGGAACTTGCCTTGCATGTGCATTAATATCTTGATGTTAATCATCCTTCAAGTATATCCTACATAGTTCAGTAAAGTCGCCATTATGATTAGCCACATAAGGACTAGGTTCAATACAGTCATCACATCATTAAGACACATTAATTGCCACTACGGAAAAGTAGTTGGGGGTCTCACTCCCCAGTGAGCGAGCGGTTGCCCAGCTCGCCGGTGAGCTGACGGGGATTGCAAGGGGGAAGTGCCCTTGGAAGCCAAGTGTAAAGTGTAATTAAACTATGGAGTCATTCTATGGCCTGCTGTGACAACTCTACGATCACTAAAGTTTTGCCAACACTAATGGAGTCACTCTACGACTAGTAAGATGACCCTACGATCACTAAGGTCTTTCTGACTTAATGAAATTATGCCAAGGTCGCTTGGGCGAAGCTCTACGATTTAGGAGTGACTGGCTAACTTACCCTGCGATCGCCGAGAGGTACTCTACAATCGTCGAGTAACATGGCTGACTGACTCTACGATCGTCGAGAGATACTCTACGATCGTCGAGTCACTGGACTGACTGACTCTACGATCGCCGAGAGATACTCTACGATCCTCGAGTCACTGGACTAACCGACTCTATGATTGCCTAGAGATACTCTACAATCGTCGAGTCACTGGACTAACCGACTCTACGATCGCCGAGAGATACTCTACAGTATAAGTGCACTCTACGATCGTTGAGTCCCTTCCCTTATCCAGAGTTACTTTATAAGTTTAGCTTAAGAAATCCCCCTTGACTATTTTGGTCTAAGGTCATACAAGTCTAACATCATGATTTGGGTCTGACTCATGTTCTACTGAACTTCATGATTGGTGTAAACTCACTTTCTATTAACAGTGTCTGCTCATAATCAAGTTGACAAAGACCTTTGGTTTAAAATAAAAGATAGGTCGGGGTGTATACTTAGATACACTCCTTCTTTGGTCATGATCATTGGTCTGATTGTCGTCCCCTATGATCTATGAACACAACGTTCTAAGATTTAATCCTACAGATTACCTTAGTTGGTTTTACTATAGTAGTTCTGATTTGAGCTTAGCTTAAGTCATTAGCTGGTTTTAAACAGATGGTCATATAGACAAGTAGTTGTACTGTCTTATTACAAAGGTTACAGTGCTACCACCCTTATGGTTTAACTAATGTCTGGTCACACATCTTATGGACAATATTTAATATCGGTGTAGAACGTGGTCATAGAGCACCTAGCTCACAAACCTCTTTTGACCTTCCTTTTTACGGTCGGTTTGTACTCTTTTAACTAATATGCTAAACAAATGATACATAGATAAACCATTATTACCAAAATCAGGAAACTCTTACCTCTTTATTTTGGTTGCCTATCTTCTCTTCCTTCCGAAGTAAACGATGAAGGTAGAAGGCATATACCAGATATCGTTCCCCTCTCTCTCCTAGCACGGCAGCTCCTCTCCCTTCTCTCTCAAATATTTTGTTTACTAGATTTCAGAATAAGGTAACGAATGAAGCTAACATTTGCTAGCTCAAGTGAGAGATGTTATTTATAGACTTCAAATCATATATATACAACAGATTCT
This sequence comes from Aralia elata, assembly GCA_034770075.1. Classification (NCBI taxonomy): domain Eukaryota; kingdom Viridiplantae; phylum Streptophyta; class Magnoliopsida; order Apiales; family Araliaceae; genus Aralia; species Aralia elata. Next base: position 15,850 of record JAVJAP010000199.1, on the reverse strand, counting down.
ATATGTATAGGTACTCATTGCATATCTCCCTTTTCTTTGCTATCCCGGTTTTTAGGGGATTCAAATCTTCACATCAGCCGCGCTATGGAACGGGAGCTGGGGTGTTAGGATTCTAGCTTTTAGAAATAATGATGAGAGAATTTAATGCACCCCCACGTGACCTTCTCTCTCTTCCATCCGGACACTAGCTACTTAATTGGGTTAATTTGGGTCATCCACATGATATCTTCGGGTCACCACTAATGGGTCACATTGGACCAAAACAGGGGTGATATATATATTGTTCCAACCCATTTAATAACTTCAATTACTAGCCCACTATCTTGGGGTTAAGTAACCCTTATTGGTTTAATAAGAAAAAAGAGACTCACTTAAGCATGAATATATATATATATACACACATATGTATACGTACATATATATGTATTTATTAAATCATGTACCCACACAACATAAGCCACAAAGTATCCACTTCCATAAATAAATATTTAATATTTTATTTACCGTGGGACCTGAAGTTTCCGGTTATTACATTAGCCACCCAAGTGTTTGGCCTCTAGAGGTGATCCACCAAGGAATAATATGTACTCAAGAAGATGGGTGTTGGCAAAATCCTAGTTTCTATCTCTATAGAAATTCTCAGTACTCTCTAACAATTGGAGGAGTGTGTGTGTAACCCTAAATCATGATAACACTCCTCTTATTTATAGATATCGGGAACCCTCCTAAACTATTTAGGATTAGGGTTTTTATTATAATTAAACTCTTAATCCAATTAGGAATTTATGAGAGTACTTATATTAATTAAATTCCAAACCATTTTAGGAATTAAATAATAATAATAGTAATAATAATAATAATAAAACTTCTCTTATTAATTTATATTTAATATTTTCAAAATATTAAATATTAAATATTAAGCAATTTAATTTATTCTATCTCCATAGATTAAATTAAATGCACTTAACTTATTATTACGATTATGCCATTTACATCTTAAATAAATATTTTTCTTTTGCGGTGTGACCCTTTAGGTTCTCCATATTAAACCGGTTATGAACAAATTAATTAGAACAATTCTAATCCTATTTAAATAAATAAATTAAACTATTTAATTCATTTAAATAAATAATATTTATTCTACAATAAGGGTAAGCCCCCTTAGCGATTAACAACTTTCTAGGTAATATAGATTTCAACATTAATCACAAAAGAACCTTTCAGTGAATAGTTACCGTACAATTTAATCATTCTACCATAAAATGTCCCAATTAAATATAAGACATGGAATTACTGTCAAGTCTTATTTTATTTAATTATATGCATTTTGATTCTTAAATGCACAACTCTAAATAATTCAAATTAGAAACTCATTTCTAATTTCATTCTGCTTTGGCCAAGGACTACTGAGTTATCATTTATCGAATCACATAGAACATTCTCATCTTTTACTAGATATGGTAGATTCGTTGTTGATCATTCACCTATCTCTATGTACAACTTATTATACCTAAGCATACCCTTTGATATACCCTAAAGGTCTTAAGGGACATGTCAAAGTATAACTTATCATACACAAGATAATATGATGATCTCAAGTCCAAGGATCACTTGTACTACTATCACTAGAGGAATTCCTATTGACAGACAACTAAAACTCCATTAGGTATTCCTTCAGCGAGTCACGTTCAGTGAACTTATTCTCCAATAAGCACCTACATATTTGCTTTAGTGTCTCTACACAAATGATTATGAGATCAATCATCCTCTTCTTAAGAGCAAGCAAAGTATGTACTAATCTATCTGGATCACTAATCCCCTTTTAGTAATCCAACGATTAGGAACAATTTTAGTTTTAAGCTTTCTAAGAATTTAGATCTCATTAGCATGATCATCATCATGATTCTAAAAGCATTGCTAAAAACTATGGGTTTATCACATATAAAATAACAGTATCATGCGGATAATGTAAAATGCATTTAATACTTTTATTAATAAATGAATAAGATTACAAAGTATATGCTAAATCATATCAAATTTGATTGGCTTGTGTGCATACTACTTTCAATCTCCCACTTGCACTAAAGCCAATTGCCATGGTATCTAATACCCATCTTCTCTAAGTGACGATTAAACTGTTATTGGGTCAAAGCTTTAGTAAATGGATCTGCAATGTTATCTTGAGAGTCCACATGCTCCAAGGTGACATCTCCTCTTTTAATGATCTCTTTAATCAAATGAAACTGCCACAACACGTGTTTGGATTTTTGATGAGACCTGGGTTCCTTGGCCTGCGCAACAGCTCCAGTGTTGTCACAGAATAAAGGTACGGCTCCTCTAATACTAGGAACCACTCCAAGTTCAGTTATGAACTTCTTCATCCAAACAGCTTCCTTTGCAGCTTCACTTACAGCTATGTACTCTGCCTCTGTCACTGAATCAGCAATTGTTTGCTGCTTGGAACTTTTCCAACTCACTGCTCCACCGTTTAAGGTAAACACATACCCTGAAACGGATTTACTATCATCTTGGTCCGTTTGAAAACTTGAGTCTGTATAGCCCTCTAGTTTCAACTTAGACCCACTATAAACAAGAAATACATTCTTAGTTCTTCTTCAGTACTTTAGGATGTTTTTCACTGCCTTCTAGTGTTCTTCTCCTTGATTCGACTGGTATCTACTTGTTACACTAAGTGTATGAGCAACATCCGGTCTAGTACATATCATACCGTACATGATAGATCCTATTGTCGAAGCATAAGGAATCTTACTCATACGGTCTCTCTTCTCAGGTGTCTTTGAGGCTTGTTTCTTGGAGAGATGTAGTCCACGACTCATCAGCGTGAGACCTCTCTTGGAATCTTCCATGCTAAACTTCTTTACTATGGAGTCAATGTACTTTCCTTGGGACAAGCCTAGCATCCTTTTAGATCTATCTCTATAGATCTTTATCCCTAAAATATAGGATGTTTCTCCCAAGTCCTTCATGGAGAAGTGTTTAAATAACCAAATTTTGATCGACTGTAGCATAGGATCATCATTCCCTATCAGTAATATATCGTCAACATATAATACTAGGAATAAAACAGCGCTCCCACTAACCTTCTTGTACACACAAGATTCATCCTCATTTTTGATAAAATCAAACTCTTTGATGATCTCATCAAAACAGATATTCCACCTTCAAGAAGCTTGCTTCAATCCATAAATGGATCGTTATAGCTTACAAACTTGATTTGTTCCAACCGTTGAAACAAAACCCTTTGGCTGTATCATATATACATTCTCCTCAAGTTTCCCATTGAGGAAGGCCGTTTTTACATCCATTTGCCAGATCTCGTAGTCATGATAAGCTACAATTGCAAGCAAAATCCGAATGGACTTGAGCATAGCTACTGGTGAGAAGGTTTTATCATAGTCAACACCTTGTCTTTGTTTGAAACCTTTTGCAACCAGTCGAGCCTTATAGGTCTCTACCTTGCCATCCACTCCAATCTTTCTCTTAAAGACCCATTTGCACCCAATAGGCTTAATGCCCTCAGGTGGTGAAACCAAAGTCCATACTTGATTTTCATACATGGAATCCATTTCAGATTTCATGGCTTCTAGCCATTTCTCTGAGTCTTTACTACTCATAGCCTCTTCGTAAGTCAATGGATCATCATCATCTATGATACGTACCTCATCATCATCCTCTATGATGAATCCATACCTTTCAGGTATCTTTGGTACTCTTTCAGATTTACAAACAGGTTGTGGTACACTAGGTTCTTCCACTTGGTCAGGTACCTGACTTTGATTTGTAGTATTTTGTGGTTCTAGAACTTCTTTAAGATACATCTTACTCCCACTGACCCCTTCAAGGATAAACTCATTTTCCAAGAAAGTAGCGTGTTTCGCAATAAACACCTTTTGATCAGTATGATGATAGAAATAATACCCTGATGTTTATTTAGGGTATCCCACGAATCTACACTTGTCGGATCTAGTCTGTAGCTTGTCATTGTCAAACCTTTTGACATAAACTGGACAACCCCAATTCTTAAAATTCTTAAGATTTAGTTTCCTCCCTGTCTATAACTTATATGGAGTCTTTGGGACGGATTTGGTAGGTACCTTGTTAAGTAGGTATGTAGCCGATTCTAGGGCATAGCCCTAGAATGATACTAGAAGGTCGGTAAAACTCATCATGAAATGAACCATGTCCAACAATGTTCGATTTCTCCTTTTAGATACACCATTCAACTGCGGTATTCCTGGTGGAGTCCATTGTGAGATTATACCATTTTCTTTGAGACAATTGAGAAACGCATTACTTAAGTATTCTCCTCCACGATCTGATCGAACTATCTTAATACTCTTGCCAGTTTGTTTCTCTACTTCACTTCTGAATTCTTTGAACTTTTCAAATGATTCAAATTTGTAATTCATCAAATACACATATCCAAATCTATAATGATCATCAATGAAAGTAATAAAATAAGAATACCCTCCTCGTGCATTCGTTATCATAGGTCCACATACGTCTCTATATACCAATGCTGACAACTCTGTAACTCTCTCTCCTTTTTCACTAAAAGGAGATTTAGTCATGTTACCCATGAGACAAGATTCATAAGTTGGATATGATTCGTAATCAGATAGCTCTAAAAGCCCATCTTTATGCAACTTGGTTAATCTTGTTTCATTAATATGACTAAGTCTATAGTGCCACATAAAGATATAATTAACATCATCTCTTTTTCTTTTCTTAGTTTGTTTAATTTGAAGTATATTTTCATACAAGTCAAGTACATAAAGTCCATTCAGTAAATTACCAACACCATATAAAATATTTTTATTATAAATAGAACAACTATTGTTCTTTATTATAATATTAAAACCATCTATATCCAACACAAAAATTGAAATAATATTTCTTATAAGTGTTGGAACATAATAACAATTATTTAAACTAATGGACTTGCCCGTAAGGAGTGTTAAACAATAAGTTCCTATAGCTATTTTATGTAGTAACCTTTGCTCCATTTCCCGCTCGTAGGACGACTTCATCCTTGTTCAGCTTTCTACTTCTGCTTAGTCCCTACATATTGTTACATATGTGAGAATCACAGCCGGTATCCAATACCCAAGTAGAATTTTGACTTTCAGAAAAATTAATTTCAATCATGAACAAACCAAGATCGGAAGTCGAAGCTTCTCCAAGCTTCTTTTGGTCCACAAGATACTCCTTGCAGTTCCTCTTCCAGTGACCCAACTTATTGTAATGGTAGCAAATTCCTTTGCTATCTAGATTAGCTTTCTTATTATCCTTTACTTTCGCCTTGCCCTTAAACTTCTTCTTTTTCTTCTTTTAAGAAGATACCTTGGGCTTCTTCCTTTTCTTGGAAGAATCATCCACCAATAAGACTTGGTCTTTTTTGAATGGGAAGTGACCTTCAGCAGTTTTTCAGCACACGTTAAGTAGCTCAGGCAAGCTGACGTCCAACTTATTCATGTGAAAATGCACAACAAATTATGAGAAGGTGTCTGGGAGTGACTGTGAGATCAAATCTTGACTTAACTCCCCATCTATTACGAACCCTAATTGCCCAAGACGTTCAATCAAATTGATCATCTTTAGGACATGAGTCTCAACGGTAGTGCTCTCGGTCATTCGAGATCGGAAGAGCTCCTTAGATATATGATATCTAGCAGTCCTACTTTCCTCACCATATAACTCCTTGAGGTGCAGGAGTATAGTAGGAGCATCCATAGTTTCATGCTGACGCTGAAGCTCGTTACTCATGGATGCGAGCGTGATGCATTGAGCCACAATTGCATCATCTTGTCACTTTTTTAAAAGTAGCAATCTCTTTCTTAGAGGCTGTTTCTGCAATAGTTACAGGGACGGGCGAATTTAGGACATAAGGAATCTTTTCAGCAGTGAGAACAATTCTCAGATTCCTTAACCAATCCGTGTAATTCGGTCCAGTTAGTTTGTTTGCATCAAGTATGCTTCACAGTGATTTTAGTGAGTTTGAGATTTTCAAATTTTGCAAGTGAAATAGACAATCATTTTAGTATACATTCATTTTATTAATTACTAAAATAAATTAGGTCTTTATTCAAATTGGTATCTCCTACTATTTTCATCAAACTATATTACCCTCAATATATAGTTTGACAAATGTAATTAAAGACTTGCTAGTGAGAATAAGATCTCATTTCATATGTATATAGCCTTGTGGTAACACAACAAACTATATATAAATAAATAGGTAGATAACTATTGTCAATTACATCACCATGTAACTCCTTTTATTTTGCCTCTTAAATTATTTTGATCAAGTGGTGACACATCCGAATCAAAATTATCCAAGTTAAGTCAAACCTAGCACTTTCATATAAGTAAAGAGAAAAACACCGTCCTTGTGGTGACACAACAAAACCGTATCGTTCAATTTCTTTATAAGCATCAAAGGTGATAAAACAACATCTCAAAAAGTTAAGATAAGTCTTGTGGTGACACAACAAACTTATAATGAACTAAATGATACTCTATTGTTTTATCATGCTAGCAGGCGACGTTCGATATTCCAAATATCTTTGAACGTTACAACTTAATATATTTTTTTTGAGGGTTTTGTTGTTATATGTATTATCTTGTTTAGCGCACATGCACATATATATAAAATACGTGTCATATTATTTAGTAGTCGAAGCATGTTGTATTATATATATATATATATATATATATATATATATATATATATATATACACACACACACACATAAAAAACATGCACATATAGAATACTATATTCTATCCGGATTGATTATGGACTTTTTGTGACACCCCCAAATCTGGGAATTTCAATCCCATAGATTTGGTGCTCACTATTCTTCCAATTCATAACTAACTACCCACAACAAAGGATAATATCAATAATAAACTTAATAAACAATTCTCCCATAAAAGGTTACATAATTAAAACGAAATCCCAGGTCATCTAACCTTTATTACATCATTTGCGGAAACAAAACAGAATAACATTTAAGTCTCATTATAAAAAAACTTAATCAAATAAATTAATCCTCTTCATTTGTTCATCTTGCCCATGCCCTTGCTCGTGGACGGCTCATCAGACTTCTCAACTTTAGCTGCAATGTTTTATGCAATGGTGAGCAAACAATTGCCCACAAGTATAGTAGCAATAACAATAACATATAAATGATCAATGAAATAGATCTCAACTGAGGACTGTAAACCTTTCTGAAGTCAATCAACGATGGTCAAAGAACTGAAAACTTAATAGAAAACTCAGCTTTTTGAATCAAGTTTAGAACGCAAGCTCAAGAGTATATCTGAGGGTCATAAGACCTCGAACTATGTCCTAGATTAGCAAGTATCTCTACTGTAATCTTTAACAGTCTTATAGACTACGGACCACCCGTCTCGTACTCCGGGGGATCAGCCCTTTGTATAATGTATTGTGCACAACCATTTTAACGTTATTGTATAGTATAATCCCCTACATTAGGGTTGTTCATCTCAGCTTTGACATTAGAGTCTGTACGAAAGAAAGTTTGGTTTGGAATAGCTTTAACAGAAATTCTTGATTTTAGAACGCTCATCAATTATGAACTAGTCGAATCAAAAGGGTTCACTAGCCATATAACAGTCGAATTACAACAACAATACAATCTTTGTAAAATGGGACTACAATAACAGTAGAATGCAAGGATTACAGACGAATATGTTGGAGTAACGCATTTAAAAGTCTAGAAAACTCAATCAACATATAATCGTTGAGTAATATGAAAAACCTTGCTTGAATAATAATAATAGCCAAGGTTGGAGAACTTGTTCAATGAAAAGTAGGATTTAGAAACTTGCTTAATGAAAAGTAGAGTTTTAGGGAACTTGCCTTGTGTGTTAGCTAAACAATTACAATTCATGCTCTTCGTATATCCTACATAGATCATTAGGATCACAATATCAATTAGTTACATTGCAACTAACTTCACTAGTTTAAATTATTATTCTAGTCAAGTTTATTAACTTAGTTCAAGATCTGAATACCCTATTTATTCATAAATTTGAACTTCCCTGCTCGGTTACAACATAAGACATGACATTTGGATAACACCTTCATTTCTTACAAACTTCAAATTACAAACTTCTATAGATTCCAAATTTATAATTAGCAACATTATCAATATAATTACAATCTGACATCACATCATTTTATGTGTTTTAAGCTTTCCTACAATCATTAAAATAGGTTAAAATAACATCATCCCAGCTGATCTTATAACAGCTCATTACTGGGTCTGTTCTGCATATGGCGCGGCCGCGCCACTTTTATACTAGAAACACGCGCGGCCGCACTGCAGCGCGGCAGCGCCTAATTTAGGCTGTTGTCTAGCGCAGCCGCGCTGGACACCAGAATTAGTTTCCCAGTTTGCGATTTCAGACTCTGTTCAAGCCAAAATCCCAAACATTCAACACCTAAGGTCCCATTTAGCCAATCACAGATGTTACGAACTTAACAAACACAAAACTTAAACATTTACATAATCATTTCAACATCTCAGAACCTTCAAATAACCAAATTAAGGATTCAAATATCACAATTCATGTTCTATTTCATATTTTTGACTTATTAGTTAAATCAAATACCATAAATTCGTTTCTAAAGCATTTTAATCCGTTCAAGTTGCATTGTTTTCGTTTCTCAGTGAATTACAATGATACACCATCAATTTACAGTTTTACATACGAATTAAGCACCAATTTTTCTATACATACAAGCCATACTCGTGAACTTTCACTATAAAACCAAAACTCTTTTTTTTTAAACATGCTTTCATAGATTAACTCAATTAAACCTGATTATAAACAACATATAATGATTTATACATGCTAACCAACATACATAAACAACTTCTCAACAAATATTTCATCAAAACCCATTTACAGAGAAATAAAATAAATTCTCAATTAAACCATGAAGAACACAATAAAAGCTTAATAATTTACCCTTATTTCCTTGATTAAGCAAAGCAAAATGATAGAGTACTTCTCTTCTTCAATCTCACCAAGCTCTCAAACTTTTCTCTGTAATTCTCTTTTCTCAGAACTTCTCAAGAGCTCTCAACTCTTAGACTTTTCTTTCTTTTAATTTAGTAAAATAAACTGACAAAGCTTTCAAATAATAAAAAAAAATTGATGAAATAATAATCACGTATTTTAATTTTAAAATATCAGTTACACAATTCAAAAGTCATAAGGCTATGTTTGGCAAAACTAGATTAATTTAGAAATTCAAAAGCCACAAAGCTTTGTTTGGTAAATACTTATTATATAATATGCTTCAATTGTCACACCTTAATCAATTAAATTGTAACTATATAAATTCAATTAAACCTTACTAATTAAATTATAATTTCTATTTGGCCAATAATAATATTACCAAATAAATCATTTTATTCAAATAAATCGTTATTCATCTAATTTAATTATTAAATTAAATTAGAATAAACACCACCAAATCACCACCAAATAACAATCAACATATTTATACTAAAATAAATTACTCCACAATAATTTTATCAATTATTTATTTTATTCAATAAATAAATCAGCTAAAATATTTATTTAACTTAATAAATATTTGATTTATTCACAAAAATCACATTTGTTACATCCTTCCCTCCTTAAAAGGATTCTGTCCACAGAATCACAACGCAATTAATTCAATTAATTCATCCGTTACATTCTCCCCTCCTTACCAAGATTCTGTCCCCAGAATCGCGATACAAAGTTTAAACAAATAATTGAGGATAGTTTTGCATCATTTTCTCTTCGAGTTCCCACGTAGCTTCTTCAGCGTTGTGGTTCCTCCAGATTACCTTAACAGAAGGTATAACTTTATTTCATAGAACCTGCTCTTTCCTGTCAACTATCTGTACAGGAACCTCTTCGTAGGATAAATCTTTCTCAAATTGTATTGGTTCATATGCTATAACATGTTTATAATCGAGCTTATATGATCGTAGTACCGATATATGGAAAACATTATGAATGTGGTCTAACTCAGGAGGTAAAGCTACCTCATAGGCCACCTCACCTACTCTTTTCAACACCTCAAAGGGTCCAATAAATCGTGAACTTAGATTGTGACGCCGCCAAATTCAGGTTTCCAAACTACCCGGATCCGGTCATCACGATCCAATACCCCATTCACCTCCAACAACATACATTGACTAAAATGCGGAATATAACAAACATATGTTGTTCATTTAGAAAGGTGTTACTAGTCCCAAGATACAATAACCTTAAATACTTAACACAATTCCATACCCCAAATAACTATGAGGGTTTAAATTACATTAATAATAATTAACTACACTTATGATAAAATCAGCTACGTGAAGCCTATCACTTCATCTTTTCTTTCCCTTTGCTCTTTCCTGATGTCTCGGGTTTAGCTGCAATGGAGTCATGATATAGCAAGGGTGAGCAACGAGTTTGCTCAGCAAGTTTAAAGTACAACAATAAGGATATATCATGATGAAAGGAATATGGAAAGAGATTTCAACAATATAATTATCAGAAGCAAGAACAATAATTGCTTTTAAAATAAATGATAGTCAAGTAGACTTTGAACAATAACGTCTAAAGGAGTCAATAGCTAGTTGACCCTCTGGTTACTGGCTACGGAATAAGTACTTGAGGGGATCAGCCTGCGTACGCTATGTATATGCATAACATTTAATTCTGCTGTTTGTACCTTATATACGGTACCTGGGGTATTCTCCTATAATAAAAGGGGTGTTCATTCATTCTAAGAATCCTTACCATTGATTGGTTCGGATAGCTTTTATAAATTCTCACATACTCGCCTGACCGAACAAGGGTTCAGACTTAATCATGAATAGTTCGTGAATTTCGGAACTTTAATAAATGTATGAATTCAAATGCACCGAATGCGTGTGTCAATAATATTGATGTGGAATAACTGTAAATTAATTAAACCACTTAAGCATTCTTGGAATAAAATTTCAAGCTACAATGCAATAGTAGCCTACTCAAATGAAAAGAAACTTGCAACCATTAAAGTTTCGATATAAAAAACTTGCTCGATGTAAAAGTTGAGTAAGATGAGCTTGCCTGTTTGCCCAGCTACAATTAATCTTAGCTTTAACTATTTGGTCTTGAAGGACCTAACATTGATAAAGTTGACTTATCAATTAATATGGCATAGTTGTACATTGGTATACCTTTTTTTGCTATTTATTTAGCAGATAAACAATTCATCATCTACATTTAATTACTATTTAACTTTAGCTAAACAAAAATTAATTAATGACCTTTAGCTATTATTTGAAAATAAATAACAACTAATCATGATTACTTATTCTTCGAAATTTCTATATTCATGGGGTAATCTAATTCTTCCTGGGGTAACCCTAATCTTCTAGCAAAATCATCGGATATAAATGAACAAGTAGCACCCGAATCAAATAATACGTAAGCATTTATACTATTGACCGGAATGATACCTGACACCACATCCTTTGACTGCACAGCATCCTGCACCGTCATGTTGAATGTTCGAGCGGTAGATCGATTGGGTTGCGTCGGTCCTGTGATAGTCAGATTGCCACCACCGCTGTTTCCTTTTCCTGCACTGGCTCCACCTGTAGTTGCTTTCTTAGGGCAGTCTCGGGCAAAGTGATCCTTCGACCCGCAGATAAAACATGCGCCCTTCTTCAGACTAGGGCAATTTGGTACGATATGATCCTCCTGTCCGCAGTTGAAACATACCCTCTTACCCTTCAAACATAACCCCAACAATGACTCTTTCTGCAGTTACTGCATGCCTCCATCTTCTTTTTCTGATTACCCTGCTGACTTCCCGCATAGTTACTATCACTCCACTTCCTCTTCTGACCGCTGCCCCCATGGCTACCACTTTGCCTTATTCTCACTTTCATTCTTCTTCTTCCTCTGCTCCTGATTATACTTGGACAGAGCATCACTGCCTCCTTCAGCGATAATTGTGTTTTTCCAAAACTGCCGCAAATGAGTTTAATTGGAACATCGAAACCCGACTATACAGCCAGGGCTTCAGCCCCTGCTCAAATCTTCTAGCCTTTCGCTCATCTGTGTTGACCTGATATGGCGCAAACCTCGCCAACTCGTTAAATCTTGCAGCATACTCAGGCACCGTCATGGTACCTTACTTCAATTCTAGAAATTGCACCTCCATCTGATTCTGCGCGCTTGCCGGAAAATAAGTCTCAAAAAAATATCTCCTTAAATCGCTCCTACGGTATTATTCCTTGCCCACCTCGGGTTTTATTAGCTTGCCACCAGTAGCTTGCTTCTGACTTGAGCATGAATGTTGCAAATGCCGTCTTCTGGTCCTCGTTGACCCTAGTGACATCAAACACCTTCTCCATCTCCATGACCCAGGTTTGTCCCGTTAGCAGGTTTACCAGCTGCTGCATTGGATTAGCGTTGACTTCTTCATTGTTTTTGGTGGATCCCTCAGGGGTCTGTTGACGGGTTTGTCTTCTTGGCGGCATCTTACTGTCAAGAATTCGCGTTATTAGATTATTACTCAATTACTTAAACATTTAAGTCTTAACTTAAACATTTATAAACAACACTTAACACATACCACATCTGATAAAACTTTCGCATTTTTTATTCATTTACTGCTTCAAAACATAATAGAAAACAACATCGTAGTTATTTTACATCATCTATCTTGACATCATAAAGTCGGGGGGTGCCTAACACCTTCCCCTCGCTTAAGCAAGCCCCCGAACTCTATGAATCTCGATTCGCAGACCAATTAATTCGGAGTCACATATGAGCTAGCGATTTTACGAAAACGAAATTCGGAATGAGTTGGTACATCCATTCTCAAATAATACCAGACTGGCGACTCTGGTTAAATGTTTTTATTATGTGCTCATCATAAAAAAACGATCTTTCAAAAACTCCCGTCGACAAACTCAAAGCCGACTATTTTTTCCAAAAATTTCATTTAATCAAAAAAAAGGCTCAAACAATTGTGAAAAGGGTAAAATTAACCACCAAAAGAGAGAACGAAAACCTGGCGTCGACAAGCTGGCGACTCTTGCTGGGGACATTAGAGGGCTTAAAGAGCCGCGTTCAAATCTTGATAGCTAATCCCTATCCTTCAAAAATTTTATGAATATGTGTGTGCGTTGCGCGATATTTTGATTCAATTATAATTTGTTGTGTAAAATGTGTGTTTTTGTGCCCAAATAAGGTGAAATGATTAGGAATGAGATTGCTTTACTTTAAAGTAAAATCATTTAGCATATGGTAGGAGGACGATGGAAATTGGTGAATGTAATGTTGAGAGTGTAACCTCCTCCCTGAGGGCGAACCTGTCGGTTGCTTATTTACTAGGACTTCGAAGGGGCTGCTCCCCGGATGATGGCTCAGGAAATGCACCACCCATATCCACTCTAATCGGAAAGGATTTTCAGACGAGTAGATTGCGAAGATATGGGAACCTTCATGCCGAAAAAGCCCGCGAGAGTAACCCTAGGGGTAGGTCAGGCCTCTGATTAATCCTAACGAAAGGGAAGCTTCTTCATACCCTTTTTATCATTTAGTCTAAATAAATGTCATGTAAATATGGCATAATCGACTGTCATATACCTTTCTTCCCTGTTGTCTAAAAGAAAGGTAGCGGACCTCTCCGTGTTTTGCCAGGGAATAGCTGGGAAGGCATGAATAAGTTTATTGTCTATCAAGTATTATTGCAATAAGGGGAACTACCTAACCCGTGTTGTTTTGTGCAGAGGAAAGATTAAAAAACCCAAAAGCACAAAGATTACAGCTTTAAAAGCATGCATCCATATCCTTTTCATTGCCCATGGGACTATCTTCGAACCATTGAGTTTCTGTAGGATTGCTCCCTCAAACGCGTTCGCAATCTAAAGGGGGCTCAGAACTCTGACATCAGAAATGGCTGATATTCCATCTACTAATCCTGGTTTCCATATCTTAGGGAGGAATTTAGATGATTTCAAGAAGCAGATGTTTTAGGAAATGGGCTTAATAAGGGCTGAGAGAAAAAACCAATTGATACCTCGACAGGATCCACCTAAGGAAAGATCCACACCCAACCTAAGGGCGAGAGCCAGTCGGTCCCCAGAAAGGCCATTCCCGTACATAAAACAAGACAGTGATTACCTATCCCGGAAGAGGGAAGATACAGACGATCTGCGAAAGAAAATGAAAACAAATGGAGGAAACTATCCAATCTATGAAAGGCATTAGGAATCCCTAGGCAGGGTTACACTATTCAGATTTATGTGTCCTACTTTCCCCGGAACCAGATACCTGGAGAAAATTTTAAAAATCCCCGAATTTGAAAAAATTACAATTGGGATAGGGGGATCCTTATTACCCATTTAAAAATCCTACATTGGGGAGCTGGGATCTTATGCAGAAGACCGAGGGTTTAAGGATGCAACTTTTTCCAAAGAGAGTTTGACGGAAAGAAGCCGAGAATCTGGTATGCCCGTCTTGACAATGCCCGGATCCACAATTGGGGAGGAAATTTCGCGCCACAAAACCTTCTTAACACATTATAGCTTCCAATGCGCGCAAATGGCCCCCTGATAGATACCAAATGAACGAATGATCAAGAGAGCAGGGACAAAAGGGAAATCTTTCAGGGATTATGCAACACGCAGCGATGGGAGGGGTTATGGCTGCACAGGGTGAATCCCCCAATGAGCGAGATCGGAGAGGTTGGTTGATGACTCTTCGTGGATATTCATAAGGAGGCACCTTATTAATGAGCGGGTATATATCCAGGGGTATTGGTAGGGGGGCCTATTTGCCGAAGATGATTAAACAACGGAGGAGAATGGTGTGTACATAGGGTTTGAAGTCATGGGTAAGATTCGGGGGATTATTCACGGCTTTGGAAACAGTTGCAGAACAAAATCCAAAGTGGAAACTATGGCAACACTTCCCGTAGAATCCAAAAGAAAAAGGAGGAGGATGTTTCCCTCATCTTGCAAGGGATCATCTAGAAGGGCAGAAAACAATTCCTCCAGTACAGGTGCAGAGAGGTGGGGCCATCCCGAAGGCCTAACTTCACTGATCATACAAGGGCGGATAGGCCGAAGAAGATTCGAGACTACTCAAAAAAATCCGAGTTATTCACCCCACTCGGGGGATCCTCTTGAGCAGGTGTTGACCGTTAATTGATGGCCCAGAAGGAAAATATAGATCGGATGGTTGGCACCCTCCAAGTGACCCGAATGGAAGAAGATTTGACCCAAGCAAGCAATGTGCCTATCACTCAGGTTCCCCTGGTCATGAATAACGCAGGAATGCCGGACATTGAAGCACAAAATTCTGGACTTGATTGATAATGGGAAAATCGTGGTGGAACAGCCAATGGGTCCACCAACATGTTAAAATCCTCTATCCTCTACTAAGCATGTTGGGGAAGGGGTAAATCCAAGGAGTATGGCCATGTGAATCCCGGCCAGTAGAAGAATCAATGGGTTTTTTAAAATTCCTGAGTGTTTTATTTCAAATCTCCTGCACGCTCATGTCATTTTGTCATGTTATCCCAAAAGGAAGATCATGTGGCTAAAAATGTGTTAAAAAAATGATAATCGTTTTTTCGTTTTATTGGCAGTACCCCGATTTGAGGGCATTCTAGCCGCCTGACAATCAATAAGCCAAATTTTGAAGGAAGATCACGATTTTGGTATAAAAGCTAGATTTTACGATCTGATGGCGATTGGAGCAAAACGAGACAGATATCGACAATAACACCTGACGAGATCGA
>JAVJAP010000198.1:0-104955 GCA_034770075.1 Aralia elata | reverse complement strand
AAATTTAATTCTTGCACCCTAGGTTTTGACCCTTTTGGTTCAACTTGGTGAGCTCTAGTGAACCAAACCTAGAATCAAAAGTCCATAATCAAATCCGGGTAGAAATATAGTATTCTATATGTGCAATGCTTAATACTATATATATATATATATATATCAACAACATGCTTCGCATGTAAAATAACTTATGACGCGTATATTATATATATAATGTGCATGCGCGCTAAACAAGATGAGGACATATAATAACAAACCCCTCAAAGAAATTATATTAAGTCCTAAGCGTTCAAAAGATATTTGGAATATCGAACGTTCCGCCTTCTAGCATGGTAAAGCGATTAGAGTATTAAAACAATAAATATATTTAATATGAGTTTGTTGTGTCACACAAGGCAAGTATTAAACTATTTAAGATGTTGCTTTATCACATTTGATGCTTATACATAGACTGAACGATGCTGTTTTGTTGTGTCACAACAAGGACAGTGGTATTTTTCTTTTCGAATATATGGACAGTGCTAGGTTGGACTGTCTTAACTTGGATAATTTTGATTCGGATGTGTCACACTTGATCAAAATAATCTAAGAGGCAAATTGAAAGGAGTTACATAGTGATGTAATTGACAATAGTTGTCTACCTATTTATTTATATATCGTTTGTTGTGTCACACAAGGCTATATACATTTGAAATGGTGATCCTTATTCTCACTAGCAAATCTTTAATTTAAGATTTGCCGAACTGTATATTGAGGGTAATATAGTTTGATGAAAATAGTGGGAGATACCAATTTAAAATAAAGGCCTAATTTATTTTGGTAATTAATTAATTAATGAATGTATGCTGAAATGTTGTTAAATTACAAATTCATTTATAGAATTTCTCCTGATGTCTAATTCACATATCACTGAATAGCATATTAGATGCTAATTAACCGCGACCGAATTACACGGATTGGGTTAAGAAATTTGAGAATAGTTCTCAAGGCTGAAAAGCTATCTTATATCCGTAATATGCCTATCTCTGCAATGGTTGAGACAATGCCTCAGAGGAAGAGATTGTAACTTTTAGAAAGTGGCAAGATGATGCACAGTTGGCTCAATGCATTCATGCTCGCATCCTATGAGTAACGAGCTTCAGCGTCAGCATGAAACTATGGAATGCTCCTACTATACTCTTGCACCTTCAAGGAGTTTGAAGGAGTGAGTGGAAAGTAAGACAATTAGATATCAGATATCTAAGGAGCTCTTCCGATCTAAGAATAACCGATGGCACTACAGTATAGACAAATGTCCTCAAAATGATCAATTTGATTGAACAATTTGGGACAACTGGGTTTTAATGGAATGGAGTGGTGATCCAAGATTTGATCTTGCAATCACTTCCAGACTCTTTTCTCACAAATTGTTGTGAATCTTCCACATGAACAAAGCTATATGGTCAGCCTGCCTGAGTTGCTTAAACATGTTGAATAAACTGTTAAAGAGTCACTTTCCAACCAAGAAAGACCAAGTTCTTACTGGTTAAGATGATTCCTTCCCGGATACGGCAGAAGAGGGCTAAAGGATCTTCTTAAAAGAAGAACAATTCAAAAGAAGGTAAAAAGGAAAGGCCAAAAAAGGAAAGGACAATAAGAACTAAGAACCTGATGCAGATAGCAAAGGAGTATGCTTCCACTGCAATAAGCCTGGATACTAGAATTAAAACTATAAGGAGAATCTTACAAGAGGGTAACCAGAAGAAGCTTAGTGAAGCTTCGGTTACATCAATATGGGTTATGTTTGTTCATGATTGAAATAAATTTTTCTATAAGTCAAGGTTCTACTTGGGTATTGGATACCGGCTGTAGTTCTCACGTATGCAATCCAATGCAGAGACTAAGCAGAAGTAGAAAGCTAAACAAAGACTATAGTTAATCTTATATGTGGAGAATGAAGCAATGGTTGCTGCATTGAAACCGTAGGAAACTTATAGTTTAGCATCTGCCTAGACGGGCAGAGTCTATTAAAGTTAATAAGTTGTTATTATGTTCCAGTTCTCTTTAGAAAACATTTATTACTTCCGTTGTTGGACAAGGAAGGTTCTTGCGTTATTATATTTAAGAAACAATTGTTGTTCTATTTGTAACGATAATGTTTTGTTTGAAACTGGAAGATTACTTGATAGACTTTGTAAACTTGACTTACATGAAATATAATTTTGCAAATTGAACAAACTAGTAAAAGAAAAGGAGATGGTCATTCCAAAGAGTTGAATATGTGTATTTGATGAAATACAAGTCTGAATCATTTGAAATGTTCATAAAGAATTCAGAAGTGAGAACATATTGACAAAGTATTAAGATTCTTTGATCAGATCGAGGAAAGAATACTTGTACGCAATGAGTTTCTAGATCCATCTCAAAATGGAATTTTCTCATAATGGACACCTTCCCGATACGCAATAATTGATTGGTGTATCTAAAAGGAGAAATTGTACCTTGTTGGACATGGTGCAGTCCATAATGATTTATACCGACATTCTAGTATCCATCTAGGGTTATGCCCTAGAAACGGCTGCATATCTACATAATAAGGTAACCATCAAAATCCCCCCCAAGACTCCATAAAAGTTATGGATAGGGAGGATTCACCTAATCTTAAGTAAGTTAAGATAAGGGGTTGTCCAGCTTATAGCAAAAGGTTTCAAAGATAAGTTTTGGGACAAAATCTGACAAGTGCAGACTTGTGGGATATCCTAAAGTAAGTTTAGGGTATTATTACTATAATCCTACCACGCTGCCTTCTTAGATAAAAGTTGTTTATCATTGAAGGAGCTAGTGGGAGGGTTAAAAGGATTCTTGAAGGAGTTCCAAACCACACAAAGCACTTTAAGTCGAATCGAATGGAACCTGTAGATAGACCTATTGTACCACAACCGTAATCGTAAATCTGGAAGAGTACCGAAGATACCTGGGAGGTATTGGATTCATCATAGAGGATGATGATGAGGTACGCATCATAGAGGATGATGATCCAGTTATATACGATGAGGGCTGATAAGTAGAAGAACACACTCAGAGAAATTGGCATATGGCCATGAAATCCAAAATGGACTCCATGTATGAGAACCAAGTATAGACTCTGGTTACTCCACAAAAGGGCATAGTGCCATAGAGTGTGAATATGGGTCTTTAAGAGAAAGACTGGGGTCAAATGCAAGGTTGGGAGACCTATAAGACCAGACGTGTTTTAAAAGGTTTTTCAAGTCAAGGAGTTGACTGTGATAAAAACCTTATTACTCAGGGTAATGCTCAAGTCCATTCGGATTTTGCTTTGTGATTGCAGCTTATTAGGAAATCTGGCAAAATGGATGTGGAGACACCCTTCCTCAATGAAGACTTGAGGAGAATGTATGTATGATACAGCCAGAGGGAATTTGTTTCAAAAGGTTGAAGCTGATCGTGTTTTAAGCTACAATGATCCATTTTATGGATTGAAGCAAGCTTCTTCAAAGATTGGAACATTCGTTTTTGATAGAGACCAATCAAAAGAGTTTGATTTTATCAAAAACGAGAATGAACCTAGTGTGTACAAGCAAGGTCAGTGGGGAGCACTGTGACATTCTTGGTATTATATGTTGATATACTACTGATAATGAATAACACACCAATGCTACAATCAGTAAAGATAAAATTTGTCTAAAACATTCCTCCATGAATATAACTTGGGAGGAACATCCTATAAATTGGGGATATTAAATCTAATATAGATAGATTTAAAAGGATGTTCGGCTTGACCAATGAACGTATATTCATTCGATGCTAAAAGGCGTTTAGCATGGCAAACCTCCAAGAGAGGTCTCATGATGATGAGCCATGGAGTGAATCTCTCTAAAATTATCCCCAAATTGAAAGAGATATCGCATGAGTTACTATCATGTATGCAATGAATTATACAAGGCTGATGTTGATCAGACATATTCTGGAGAAGATCACTGTAAGACAGTGATAAACATCTTTAGGTACTTAAATGGGTACTGAAAGATGTGATCATGATTCATGGTAGGTTGAATTTAAACACTAGAGAGCTAAACAGACTCAAGTTTTTCAGACTGACCAAGAACAGATAACAAATCCACTTTAATGGTAAAATCGTTACCTTGAAAGGTGGTGCAGTGAATTGGAAAGGTTTCAAACAGCAAAGAGTTGCTGGTTTTAGTGACAAAGACAAAGTATATAGCTGTAAATGAAGCTGCAAGTTTGATTGTTTGGAATGGAAAAGTTCATTACAGAAACTGGGAATGGTTCCTAAGTCTCATCTTGGATTCAAACATGTGTTTGCAGACACTTTCATTTGATTAGTGGAATCATTGAAAAGAGGAAAAGTCACTATAGAGATAGTGGAACTCTTCGATAACAACATTGCATATCCATACTTACTGAAGCTTTATCCAAATAGCAGGATGATCGTCACTTTAGAGAAGAAGGGTATTAGATACCATGGCGATTGGCTTTAGTGCAAGTGGGAGATTGAAAGTAGTATGCACACAAAGCCAATCATATTTGATATGATTGTAGCATATACTTTGTAATCTTATTCGGTTGTTAAAAGGCATTTACCATTATCTACAAGGTGCTGTTATATTAAATGTGATAAACCCATAGTTTTTGAGCAATGCTTTTAGAATCATTGATGGTGATCATGCTAATGAGATCTAAATTCAAGATAGCTCACAAACTAAAATTGTTCCTAATCGATAGGATTACTAAAAAGGGGATTAGTGAATCCGGTATAGATTAGTACATACGTTTGCTTGCTCTTATGAAGAGGACGATTGATCTCAATAATCATTTGTGTGGAGACACTAAAGCAAGTATGTAGGTGCTATATTAGAGAATAAGTTCACTGAACGTGGCTCGCTAAGGAATACCTAATGGAGTTTTTACTTACGCGCCTGTCAATAGGAATTCCCTCTAGTGATAGTAGTACAAGTGATCCTTAACTTGAGATCATCATAGTATCTTGTGTATGATGAGTTATACTTTGACATGTCCCTTAAGACCTTTAGGGTATATCAAAGGGTATGATTGGGTATAATAAGTTATACATGGAGATAGAGTGAGATGATCAATAAAGAATCTACACCACTTCTTTAAAAGGGAGAGAATGTCCTATGTGATTCGATAAATGACGACTCAGAAGTCTTTGGCCAAAGCAGAATGAAATTAGAAAGGAGTTTCTAATTTGCATTAATTAGAGTTGTGCATTTGAGAATCGAAATACATATAATTAAATAAAATAAGACTTGACAGTAATTCCATGTCTTATATTTAATTGGGACATTGTATGGTAGAAGGATTGAATTGTACGGTAACTATGCACTGAAAGGTTCTTTTATGATTAATGTTTGAAATCTATATTATCTGGAAAGTCGTTTGATCGCTTAAGGGGGCTCTTACCCTTATTTGTAGAATAAATATTATTTATTTAAATGAATTAAATATGTTTAATTTATTTATTTAAATAAGATTAGAATTGTTCTAATTGATTTATTTACACCCCGGTTTAATATGGGAGAGAACCTAAAGGGTCACACCGCACAAAGGAAAATATTTATTTAAGAAGTAAAATGGCATAATTGTAATAATAAGTTAAGTGTATTTAATTTAGTCTATGGAGATAGAATAAATTTAAATAGCTTAATATTTATTATTTAATATTTAGAAATATTAAATATAAATTAATAAGAGGACGTTTTATTATTATTATTACTATTACTATTATTTAATTCCTAATAGGGATTGGGAATTAATTAATAGAAGTACTCTCACATGAATTCCTAATTGGATTAGGAGTTTAATTTAATTAAACGGAGTTTAATTAGAATTAGAAACCCTAATCCTAAATAGTTTAGGGAAGGGGTTTCCTTACATCTATAAATAAGAGAAGTCTTATCATAGATTTAGGGTTACACACTCTTGCATAAGAATTGTAGAGAGTACTTACAATTTCTATAGAGATAGAAACTAGGGTTTTGCCAACACCCATCTTCTTTGAACAAGTATCTGTTCCTTGGTGGATCACCTCTAGAGGCCAAACACTTGGGTGGCTAACGTTGATCAAAGGAAGGAATTTAATCGGTGGAATTCAAGGAGAACGCGAAGGAATTGGAGGTGAACTTGTACCTGAGGAAGCTAGAATTTTACAAGGGTATAATTCTTATTCTCCATCTCTTTCGTTTTACTAATAATTGTGCATAAAGAAAGATCATGGTGATGGTTTGTATAAAATTTTAAAATCTGATTTTATCGCGCTTCCGCACTATTAATGTAATTTGATTGCATGTTCGCGTTATACAAACCTAACAGCAATCTCATCACTATCGCGTTCAAAACGATGAGTACATCTCACACAAGTCTCGATTTAGGGAAGCCTTCTAATTGTTTCGTTAGTTTCCTTCAAATTGTCAAAGAAAGAGGTGATTAGGAGTCTTATTACTTCGTTCTAGTTTGATTAGCATCTAAGGGATCAATCTCATCACTATCGCGTTCAAAACGATGTGTACATCTCAAACAAGTCTCGATTTAGGGAGACCTTCTAATTGTTTCGTTAGTTTCCTTCAAATTGTCAAAGAAAGAGGTGATTAGGAGTCTTATTACTTCGTTCTAGTTTGATTAGCATTAGAAGGAGCAATCTCATCACTATCGCGTTCAAAACGATGTGTACATCTCACACAAGTCTCGATTTAGGGAAGCCTTCTAATTGTTTCGTTAGTTTCCTTCAAATTGTCAAAGAAAGAGGTGATTAGGAGTCTTATTACTTCGTTCTAGTTTGATTAGCATCTAAGGGAGCAATCTCATCACTATCGCGTTCAAAACAATGTGTACATCTCACACAAGTCTTGATTTAGGGAGACCTTTTTATTGTTTCGTTAGTTTCCTTCAAATTATCAAAGAAAGAGGTGATTAGGAGTCTTATTACTTCGTTCTAGTTTGATTAGCATCTAAAGGAGAAATCTCATCACTATCGCGTTCAAAACAATGTGTACATCTCACACAAGTCTTGATTTAGGGAGACCTTCTTATTGGTTCATTAGTTTCCTTCAAATTGTCAAAGAAAGAGGTGATTAGGAGTCTTATTACTTCGTTCTAGTTTGATTAGCATCTAAAGGAGCAATCTCATCACTATCGCGTTCAAAACGATGTGTACATCTCACACAAGTCTCGATTTAGGGAAGCCTTCTTATTGTTTCGTTAGTTTCCTTCAAATTATCAAAAAAAGAGGTGATTTCGAGTCTTATTACTTCGTTCTAGTTTGATTAGCATCTAAGGGAGCAATCTCATCACTATCGCGTTCAAAACAATGTGTACATCTCACACAAGTCTTGATTTAGGGAAGCCTTCTTATTGTTTCGTTAGTTTCCTTCAAATTATCAAAGAAAGAGGTGATTAGGAGTCTTATTACTTCGTTCTAGTTTGATTAGCATCTAAGGGAGCAATCTCATCACTATGCGTTCAGAACGATGTGTACATCTCACACAAGTCTCGATTTAGGGAAGCCTTCTTATTGTTTCGTTAGTTTCCTTCAAATTATCAAAAAAAGAGGTGATTAGGAGTCATATTACTTCGTTCTAGTTTGATTAGCATCTAAAGGAGCAATCTCATCACTATCGCGTTCAAAACGATGTGTACATCTCACACAAGTCTCGATTTAGGGAGACCTTCTAATTGTTTCGTTAGTTTCCTTCAAATTGTCAAAGAAAGAGGTGATTAGGAGTCTTATTACTTCGTTCTAGTTTGATTAGCATCTAAGGGAGCAATCTCATCACTATCGCGTTCAAAACAATGTGTACATCTCACACAAGTCTCGATTTAGGAAGACCTTCTAATTGTTTCGTTAATTTCCTTCAAATTGTCAAAGAAAGAGGTGATTAGGAGTCTTATTACTTCGTTCTAGTTTGATTAGCATCTAAGGGAGCAATCTCATCACTATCGCGTTCAAAACAATGTGTACATCTCACACAAGTCTTGATTTAGGGAAGCCTTCTTATTGTTTCGTTAGTTTCCTTCAAATTGTCAAAGAAAGAGGTGATTAGGAGTCTTATTACTTCGTTCTAGTTTGATTAGCATTAGAAGGAGCAATTTCATCACTATCGCGTTCAAAACAATGTGTACATCTCACACAAGTCTGGATTTAGGGAGACCTTCTTATTAGTTCATTAGTTCCTTCAAATTGTCAAAAAAAGAGGTGATTAGGAGTCATATTACTTTGTTCTAGTTTGATTAGCATCTAAAGGAGCAATCTCATCACTATCGCGTTCAAAACGATGTGTACATCTCACACAAGTCTCGATTTAGGGAAGCCTTCTTATTGTTTCGTTAGTTTCGTTCAAATTATAAAAAAAAAGGTGATTAGGAGTCTTATTACTTCGTTCTAGTTTGACTAGCATCTAAAGGTGCAATCTCATCACTATCGCGTTCAAAACGATGTGTACATCTCACACAATTCTTGATTTAGGGAGACCTTCTTATTGGTTCATTAGTTCCTTCAAATTGTCAGAGAAAGAGGTGATTAGGAGTCATATTACTTCGTTCTAGTTTGATTAGCATCTAAAGGATCAATCTCATCACTATCGCGTTCAAAACGATGTGTACATCTCACACAAGTCTCGATTTAGGGAGACCTTCTAATTGTTTCGTTAGTTTCCTTCAAATTGTCAAAGAAAGAGGTGATTAGGAGTCTTATTACTTCGTTCTAGTTTGATTAGCATTTGAAGGAGCAATCTCATCACTATCGCGTTCAAAACAATGTGTACATCTCACACAAGTCTTGATTTAGGGAAGCCTTCTTATTGTTTCGTTAGTTTCCTTCAAATTATCAAAGAAAGAGGTAATTAGGAGTCTTATTACTTCGTTCTAGTTTGATTAGCATTAGAAGGAGCAATCTCATCACTATCGCGTTCAAAACAATGTGTACATCTCACACAAGTCTTGATTTAGGGAGACCTTCTTATTGGTTCATTAGTTCCTTCAAATTGTCAAAGAAAGAGGTGATTAGGAGTCATATTACTTTGTTCTAGTTTGATTAGCATCTAAAGGAGCAATCTCATCACTATCGCGTTCAAAACGATGTGTACATCTCACACAAGTCTCGATTTAGGGAGACCTTCTAATTTTTTCGTTAGTTTCCTTCAAATTGTCAAAGAAAAAGGTGATTAGGAGTCATATTACTTCGTTCTAGTTGATTAGCATCTAAAGGAGCAATCTCATCACTATCGCGTTCAAAACGATGTGTACATCTTACACAAGTCTTGATTTTGGGAGAACTTCTTATTGGTTCATTAGTTCCTTCAAATTGTCAAAGAAAGAGGTGATTAGGAGTCATATTACTTCGTTCTAGTTTGATTAGCATCAGAAGGAGCAATCTCATCACTATCGCGTTCAAAACAATGTGTACATCTCACACAAGTCTTGATTTAGGGAGACCTTTTTATTGTTTCGTTAGTTTCCTTCAAATTGTCAAAGAAAGAGGTGATTAGGAGTCTTATTACTTCGTTCTAGTTTGATTAGCATCTAAAGGAGCAATCTCATCACTATCGCGTTCAAAACGATGTGTACATCTCACACAAGTCTCGATTTAGGGAAGCCTTCTTATTGTTTCGTTAGTTTCCTTCAAATTGTCTAAGAAAGAGCTGATTAGGAGTCTTATTACTTCGTTCTAGTTTGAGTAGCATCTAAGGGAGCAATCTCATCACTATCGCGTTCAAAACAATGTGTACATCTCACACAAGTCTCGATTTAGGGAGACCTTCTTATTGGTTCATTAGTTCCTTCAAATTGTCAAAAAAAGAGGTGATTAGGAGTCATATTACTTCGTTCTAGTTTGATTAGCATCTAAAGGAGCAATCTCATCACTATCGCGTTCAAAACAATGTGTACATCTCACACAAGTCTCGATTTAGGGAGTCCTTATTATTGTTTCGTTAGTTTTCCTCTCAAATTGTCAATAGAAAGAGTGTGATTAGGAGATCTTATTACTTCGTTCTAGTTTGATTTAGCAAGCAGCTATGAAGGAGCCAATCTCCAATCACCTATCGCGAGTTCAAAACGATTGTGTACCATTCTCTACACAACGTCTCGATTTAGGGAGACCTTCTTATTGTTTCTGATTAGTTTCCTTTCAAATTGTCAAAAGAAAGACGAGCGTAAATTAGGAGTCATATTACTTTCGTTTCTAGTGTTAGATTAGCTATCCTAGAAGGAGCAAATCTGTCATCACGTATCGCGCGTTCAAAACGATGTGTACATTCTCTACACAAGTCATCTGATCTTAGGGAAGACACTTCTAATTGTTTCGTTAGTTTCCTTCAAATTGTCAAAGAAAGAGGTGAATTAGGAGTCATATTACTTCGTTCTAGTTTGATTAGCATCTAAGGGAGCAATCTACATCACTATCCCCGCGGTTCAAAACGATGTGTACATCTCACACAAGTCTTCGATTTAGGGAGAAGCCTTCCTTATTGTTTCGTTTTAGTTTCCTTTCAAAATTGTCAAAGAAAGAGGTGATTAGGAAGTCTTATTACTTCGTTCTAGTCTTGAATTAGCATTCTAGAAGGAGCCCAATCTCTATCGACTATCGCGTTTCAAAAACGATTGTTGTACCATCTCACACAAGATCTTGAATTTTAGGGAGAAACCTTCTTATTGGTTTCGTTAGTTTCCTTCAAATTGTCAAAGAAAGACGGTGATTAGGAGTAGCTTTATTACTTCGTTCTAGTTTTGAATTTAGCATCTAAAGGAGTAAAAAAAAATTAACACATCTCATCACTATCAGCGTTCAAAAACGATGTGTACAAATCTCACACAAGTCTCGATTTTAGCGGGAGAGCCTTCTTATTGTTTACGTTAGTTTTCCTTCCAAAAATTGTCAAAGAAAGAGGTGATTAGGAGTCTTATTTACTTCGTTCTAGTTTTGGATTAGCATCTTTGAAGGAGCCAATTCTCAATCACTATCAGCGTTGGCATTCAAAACGATGTGTAACATCCTCACTACAAGTCTCGATTTAAGGGAGAACCTTATCTTATTGGTTTTCATTAGTTCATTTCAAATTGTCTAAGAAAGAGGTGATTAGGAGTCCTTATTACTTCAGTTCTAGTGTTGATTAGCATCTAAGGGAGCAATCTCATCACTATCAATCCGCGTTCAAAACGATGTTGTTACATCTCTCCACACAAGATCTTCTGATTTAGTTGGAGACCTTCTTAATTGTTTCTCGTTAGTTTCATCTTCAAATTGTCAAAGGAAAGAGGTGATTAGGAGTTCTTATTACTTCGTTCTAGTTTGATTAGCATCTAGAAGGAGCAATCTCATCACTATCGCTATTTCAAAAACAATTTTATGTGTACATCTCAACACAAGTCTTGATTTAGGGAGGACCTTCTTATTGGTTCATTACGTATTCCTTCAAATTGTCAAAGAAAGAGGTGATTAGGAGTCATAAATTACCTATCGTTCTTAGATTTTTGATTAGCATCTAAAGGATAATCAATCCTCATCACTAATCTGCGTTTCAAAAACGATGTGTACATCTCACACAAGTTCCCTCGATTTAGGGAGACCTTCTTAATTTGTTTCGATTAGTTCCGTTCAAATTGTCAAAGAAAGAGGTGATTAGGAGTCTTATTAACTTTGTTCTAGTATTGATTAGCATTTTCTAAAGGTGCAAATCATCATCTACTAAGGTTATCGCGTTCAAAACGATGTGTACATTCTCACACAAGTCCTTGATTTAGGGATGACCTTCTTATTGGTTCATTAAGTTTCCTTCAAATTGTCAGAGAAAGAGGTGATTAGGAGTGTTATTACTTCGTTCTAGTTTTGATTAGCATCTAGAAAGGAGCAATCTCATCACTATCACTCTACCGCGTTTCAAAAACGATGTGTACATCTCACACAAGTCACGATTTAGGGAGACCTTCTTATTGTTTCATTAGTTTCCTTCAAATTGTCAAAGAAAGAGGTGATTAGGAGTCTTATTACTATCGGTGTTCTAGTTTGATTAGCATCTAAG
Source organism: Aralia elata (assembly GCA_034770075.1). Lineage (NCBI taxonomy): Eukaryota > Viridiplantae > Streptophyta > Magnoliopsida > Apiales > Araliaceae > Aralia > Aralia elata. The sequence goes on along the minus strand of JAVJAP010000198.1, from coordinate 92,905 downwards.
AAGGAGCAATCTCAATCACTATCCGCGTTCAAAAACGATGTTGTAACATCTCACACAAGTCTCGAATTTCAGGGAGAACGCTTCTTATTGTTTTCGTTAGTTTTCCTTTCCCAATTGGTCAAAGAATAAGCATAAGGTGATTAGGATGTTCTTATTACTTCCCGTTCTACAGTTTGATTAGCATCTAAAGGAGCAATCTCATCACTATCGCTGTTCAAAACAATGTGTACATCTCACACGAAGTCTTGATTTAGTGTGAAGCCTTCGATTATTGTTTCGTTAGTTTCCTTCAAATTAATCAAAGAAAAGATGGTTGATTAGGAGGTCCTTATATTACCTTCGTTCTAGTTTGATTAGCAGCATTAGAAGGTAGCCAATCTCATCACACTATCTGCTGTTCAAAACGATTGTGTACATTCTCACACAAGTACCTTGATTTAGGGATACCTTTCTTATTGGTTCATTAGTTCCTTCAAAATTGTCAAAGACAACCCGATCGGTTATTAGGAGTCTTATTACTTCGTTCTCAGTATGATTTAGCATCTAAATAGGGTTGCAGATCTTTATCACTTATCCATCGCGTATCAAACACGATGTGTACATCTCACACAAGTACCCTTGATTTAGGGTAGAGGAGCCTTCTTATTGGTTCCTTAGTTCCTTCAAATTGTCAGAGAAAGAGGTGATTAGGAAGTCTTATTACTTTCGTTCTTAGTTTGATTAGCATCCTAAAGGAGCCACATCTCATCACTATCGCGTTCAAAACGATTGTGTACATCTCAAAAACAAGTCTCGATTTAGGGAGAGACCTTCTTATTGTTTATCGTTAGTTTCCTTCAAATTGTCAAAGAAAGAGGTGATTAGGAGTCTTATTACTTCGTTCTAGTTTGATTGTAAGCATCTAAGAAGGAGCAATCTCATCACTATCGCGTTTCAAAACGATTGTGTACATCTCACCACAATTCTTGATTTAGGGAAGACCTTCTAATTGTTTCGTTAGTTTCCTTCAACTAATTGGTCAAAGAAAGAGGTGATTTAGGAGTCTTTATTACTTCTGTTTCTAGTTTGATTAGCATCTAAAGGAGGCAATCTCATCACTATCCGCGTTCAAAACAATGTAGTACATCTTTCACACATAGTCGTGATTTAGGGATGCACCTTTCTTATTGGTTCATTAGTTCCTTTCAAATTGTCAAAGAAAGAGGTTGATTAGGAGTCTTATAACTTCGTTCCTAGTTTGGATTCGCATCTAGAAAAAGGGCAAAAGCAATCTCATCACTATCGCGTTCAAAACGATTGTGTACATCTCACACAAGTCCTCGATATAGGGAGACCTTCTAATTGTTTTCGTTAGTTTCCTTCAAATTGTCATGAGGAAAAGAGGTGATTAGGAGTCTTATTACTCTCGTTCTAAGTTTGATTAGCCATCTAAGAGGAGTCAATCTCTCATCACTATCGCGTTCAAAACAAGGTTGTGTACATCTCACATCCACATATCCTTGATTTCGGGAAGCCTTCTTATTGTTTCGTTAGTTTCCTTCAAATTGTTAAAGAAAGAGGTGATTAGGAGTCTTATTACTTCGTTCTAGATTGATAAGCATCTGGAAGAGCAATCTCATCACTATCGCGTTCAAAACAATGTGTACATCTCACACAAATCTTGATTTAGGGAGACCCTTTTATTGGTTCATTAGTTTCCTTCAAATTGTCAAAGAAAGAGGTGATTAGGAATCTTATTACTTCGTTCTAGTTTGATTAGCATCAGAAGGAGCAATCTCATCACTATCGCGTTCAAAACGATGTGTACATCCTCACGACAAGTCTCGATTTAGGGAGACCTTCCTTATTGTTATCGTTTAGTTTCCGTTCAAATTGTCAAAGAAAGAGGTGATTAGGAGTCTTATTACTTCGTTCTAGTTTGATTAGCATCTAAGGGAGCAATCTCATCACTATCGCGTTCAAATCACAATGATGTACATCTCACACAACAAGTCTTGATTTTTAGGGAAGCCTTCTTATTGTTTCGTTAGTTTCCTCCTTCAAATTATCAAAGAAAGAGGTGATTAGGAGTCTTATTAGCTTCGTTCTAGTTTTGATTATTTGGATTAGCAAAGCAAGTAGAAGGAAGCCAATCTCATCACTATCGCGTTTCAAAACGATGTGTACATCTCACACAAGTCTTGATTTAGGGAGACCTTCTTATTGTTTTCATTAGTATTCCTTCAAATTGTCAAAGAAAAGTAGGTGATTAGGCGAGTCACTATCTAGAGGCGGCTTCGTTCTAACGTTTGATTAGCATCTAAAGGAGCAATATCATCACTATCGCGTTCAAAACGATGGTGTACATCTCACACAAGGTCTCGATTTAGGGAAGACCTTCTTATTGTTTACGGTTAGTTTCGTTCCAATTATAAACAAAAGCAGGGTGATTTCGAGTCTTATTACTTCGTTCTTGTTTGTATTAGCATCGAAGGGAGGCAATCCCATCACTATCGCGTTCAAAACGATGTGTACATCTCACACAAGTCTCGATTTAGGGAAGACCTTCTAATAATTGTTTTCGTTAGTTTCCTTCAAATTGTCCAACAGAAAGAGTGTGATTAGGAGTCCTTATTACTTCCTTTCTTCAGTTTGTTGATTAGCAAGCATTTAGAAGGAGCAATCTCATCACTATCCCAGGGCGTTTCAAAACGATGTGTATGCATCTCACAACAAGTCTCGAATTATAGGGAAGCCTTTCTTATTTGTTTATCGTTAGTTTCCTTCAAATTATCAAAGAAAGAGGTAAATTAGGAGTCTTATTTTCCTTCGTTCTAGGTTTGATTAGCATTTAAGAGAGGAGCAATCTTCATCACTATCGCGTTCAAAACATATTGTGTAATTCTCACACAAGTCTTTGATTTAGGGAGAACCTTCTTATTGTTCATAAGTTTCCTTCAAATTGTCCATTAGGAAAGAGGTGATTAGGAGTTCTTATTTACTTCGTTCTAGTTTGATTAGCATCTAAAAGGAGCAATCTCATCCACTATCGCGGTTCAAAACAATGTGTACATCTCAACACAAGTCTCGATTTAGGGAGACCTTCGTATTGGTTCATTAGTTTCCTTCAAATTGTCAAAGAAAGAGGTGATTTAGGGAGTCTTATTATCTTCGTTCTAGTTTGATTAGCATCTAAAGGAGCAATCTCAATCACTATCGCGTTCAACAACGAATGTTGTACATCTCACAACAAGTCTTGATTTAAAGGGAGACCTTCTTATTGGTTTCATTAGTTATCCTTCAAATTGTCAAAGAAACGAGGTGATTAGGCTTAGAGTCATATTACGTTCGTTCTAGTTTTGATTAGCAATCTAAAGGAGCAATCTCATCACTATCGGCGTTCAAAACGATGTGTACATCTCACACGAAGTCTTCTCGATTTAGGGAAGGCCTTCTTTATTGTTTCGTTAGTTTCCTTCCAAATTATCAAAGAAAGAGGTGATTAGGAGTCTTATTACTTTCGTACCTAGTTTGGATTAGCCATCTAGATAGGAGGCAATCTCATCACTATCCGCGTTCAAAACAATGTGTACATTCTCACACAAGTCTTGATTTAGGGAGACCTTCTTATTGGTTCTTTAGTTTCCTTCAATATTGTCAAAGAAAGAAAGAGGTGATTAGGAGTCTTATTACTATCGTTCTAGTTTGATTAGCATCATTAGAAGGAGCCAATCTCATCACTATCGCTGTTCAAAACGATTGATGTACATCTCACAACAAGTCTCCGATTTAGGGAGATGCCTTCTTATTGGTTTCCGTTATTTTCCTTCAACAATTGTCAAAGAAAGAAAAGAGAGTGATTAGGAGTTCTTAATTACTTCGTTCTAAGTTTGATTTAGCATCCTCAAAGGTGCAATCTCATCACTATCCGCGTTCCAAAACGATGTGTACATCTCACACAAGTCTTGATTTAGGGAGACCTTCTAATTGGTTAATTAGTTCCTTCAAATTGGTCAAAGAAAGAGGATGATTAGGAGTCTTATTACATCGTTCTAGTTTGATTAGCATCCTAAAGGAGCAATCTACGGCAAAATCATCACTACTCGCGTTCCAAAACGATGTGTACATCTCACACAAGTCCCGAATTTAGGGTGACCTTCTATATTGTTTCGTTAGTTTCCTTCAAATTTATCAAAAGAAGGAGGTGATTAGGAGTCCCTTATTACTTCGTTCTAGTTTGACTAGCATATAAAGGAGCAATCTCATCACTATCGCATTCAAAACTATGTGTACATCTCACACAAGTCCTTGATTTAGGGAGACCTTCTTAATTTGGTTTCCCTTAGTTTCCTTCAAAATGTCAAAGAAAGAGGTGAATTAGGGAAGTCTTATTACTTCGTTCTAGAGTTTGATTAGCATCTAAAGGAGCAATCTCATCACTATCGCGTTCCAAAAACGAGGTGTACATCTCACACATAAGTCCTCGAATTTAGGAGAAGCCTTCTTATTGGTTTCGTTAGTTTTCCTTTCATAATTGTTCAAAGAAACGAGGTGATTAGGAGTCTTATTACTTCTCGTTCTAGTTTGACTTAGCATCTAAAGGAGCAATCCTCATCATCTATTTTTTTTTTTCGCGTTCAAAACGATGTGTAACATCTCACACAAGTCTTGATTTAGGGAGACCTTCCTTTATTGGTTCATATAGTTTCCTTCAAATTGTCAAAGAAAGATGTGATTCAGGAGTCATATTACTTTCGTTCTAGTTTGGAATTAGCATCTAAAGGAGCAACTCTCATCACTATCGCGTTCAAAACGTATGTGTACATCTCACTACCAAGTCTCGATTTAGGATGAGACCTTCTAATTGTTTCGTTTAGTTTCCATCAAATTGTCAAAGAAATGAGGTGATTAGAGTCTTATTACTCTCGTTTCTAGTTTGATTTAGCATCTAAGGGAGCACATCTCATCACTATCTGCGTTCAAAAACCAATGTGTACATCGCACATACAAGTCTTGATTTAGGGAAGCCTTCTTATTGTTTCGTCTAGTTTCCTTCAAATTATCGAAAGTGAAAGAGGTAATTAGGAGTCTTAATAACTTCGTTCTAGTTTTGTATTAGCATTAGAAGGAGCAATCTTCATCACTATCGCGTTCAAAACAATGTGTACATCTCACACAAGTCTTGAATTTAGGGAGACCTTCTTATTGGTTTCATTAGTTTCCTTCAAATAGTCAAAGAAAGAGAGTGGAATTAGGAGTCTTATCACTTCGTTCTAGTTTGATTAGCATCTACAAGGTGCATAATTCTCATACACTAATCGCGCTTCAAAACGATGTGTACATCTCAAACACAATTCTTGATTTTAGGGAGACCTTCTTATTGGTTCATTTAGTTCCTTCAAATTGTCAAAGAAAGAGGTAGAATTAGGAGTCATATTACTTCGTTCTAGTTTGATTAGCATCGAAAGGAAGCAATCTCCTCACTATCGCGTTCAAAACGATGTGTAACATCTCACACAAAGTCTCGATTTAGGGAAGCCTTCCTAATTGTTTCGTTAGTTTCCCTTTCAAATTGTCAAAAGAAAGAAGGTGAATTAGGAGTCTTATTACTTCGTTCTCAGGTTTGATTAGCAATATAGGGAAGGAGCAATCTCATCCACTATCGCGCTTTCTCAAACGATGTGTACATCTCACACTTAAGTCTTCGATTTAGGAGAAAACCTTCTTATTAGTTCGTTAGTTTCCTTCAAATATTGTCACAAGAAAGAGGTGATTAGGAGTCTTATTGAGCTCTCGTTGCTATGTTTGATTAGCATCTAAAGGAGCAATCTCATCACTATCGCTGTTCAAAACGATGTGTACTTCTCACACCAAGTCCTCGATTATAGGGAAAGCCTTCTTATTGTTTCGGTTAGTTTCCTTTCAAATTAAGTATTCAAAGAAAGAGGTGATTAGGAAGTCTTATTACTTCGTTTCTAGTTTGATTTAGCATCTAAAGGAGCAATCTCATCACTATCAGCGTTCAAAACGAATTGTGTACATCTCACACAAGTCTTGATTTTAGGGAGACCTTCTTATTGGTTCATTAGTTCCTTCAAATTGTCAAAGAAAGAAGGTGATTAGGAGTCATATTAACTTCGTTCTAGTTTGATTAGCATCTACAAGGTGCAATCTAATCACTTATCTCGCGTTCAAAACGATGTGTACAATCTCACACAATTTCTCGATTTAGGGAGACCTTCTTAATTGTTTCGTTAGTTTCCTTCAAATTGTCAAAGAAAGGAGGTGATTAGGAGTCTTAATACTTCGTTCTAGTGTGGTTTGGATTAGCATCTAAAGGCGATCAATCTCATCATCTATCGCGTTCAAAACAAATGTGTACAACATCTCAAACAAGTCTTGATTATAGGGAAGACCTTCTTATTGTTTCGGTTTAGGTTTTCCTTCCAAATTGTCAAAGAAAGAGGTGATTAGGAGTCTTATTACTTCGTTTCTTAGTTTGATAAGCATCTAGAAGGAGCCAATCTCATCACTATCTAAGCGTTTCCAAAACAATGTGTACATCTCACACAAGTCTCGATTTTAGGGAGACCTTCTAATTGTTTCATTAGTTTTCCTTCAAATTGGGTCAAAGTAAAGAGGTGATTAGGGAGTCTTATTTTAACTTCGTTCTTAGTTTGATTAAGCATCTAAAGGAGCAATCTCATCACTATCCGCGTTTCAAAAACAATGTGTAACATCTCCACACAAGTCTTGATTTTTAGGGAAGCCTTTCTTATTGTTTTCGTTAGTTTCCTTCAAATTAGTCAAAGAAAGAGGTGTGATTAGGAGTCTTTATTACTTCGTTCTAGTTTTGATTAGCATCTAAAGGAGCAATCATCATCACTTATTCAGCAGTTCAAAACAATGTGTACATCTCACACAAGTCTTGATTTAGGGAGACTCTTCTTAATTTGGTTCATATTAGTTCCTTCAAAATTGTCAAAGAAAGAGGTGATTAGGAGTCTACTATTACAATTCGTTCTACGTTTGATTAGCATCTAAAAGGTGCAATCCTCACACCACTATCGCGTTCAAAAACGTATGTGTACATGCCCTCACACAAGTCTCGATTTTAGGGAGACCTTCTTATTGTTTCGTTAGTTTCCTTCAAATTGTCAAAGAAAGAGGAGTGATTAGGAGTCTTATTATTTTCTTTCGTTCTATGTTTGTATCTAGCATCTAATACGGTGGCATAATCTTCATCACTATCCGCGTTCAAACCGATGTGTCTACAATTCTCACACAAGTCCCTTGATTTAGGGAATGGACCTTTTTTTTTTTTCTTATTGTATTCGTTTAGTTTCCTTTTCAAATTGTCAAAAGAAGAGAGAGGTGATATAGGAGTCTTATTACTTTCGTTCTAGTTTCGATTAGCATCTAGAAGGAGCAATCCTCATCACTATCATAGCGTTCAAAACGATGTGTACATCTCACACAAGTCTCGATTCTAGGGAAGCCTTCTTATTGTTTCGTTAGTTTCCTTCAAATTGTCAAAGAAAGAGGTGAGTTAGGAGTCTTATTACTTCGTTTCTAAGTATTGATTAGGCATCTAGAAGGAGCAATCTCATTCACTATTCAGCGTTTACAAAACAATGTTGTAACATTCTCCAGACACAAAGTCTTGATTTAGGAAGACCCTTCTTTTTGTTTTCGTTAGTTTCCTTCAAATTGTCCAAAGAAAAAGAAGGTGATAGGAGTCTTATTACTTTCGTTTTCTAGTTTGATTAGCATCTAGAAGGGAGCAAATCTCATCACTATCTGCGTTCAAAACAATGTGTACATCTCACACAAGTCTATGATTATAGGGAGATCTCTTCTTATTGGTATTTCATTAGTTTCCTTCAAATTGTCAAAGGAAAGAGGTGATTAGGAGTACATATTACTTTGTTCTTAGTATTTGATTAGCAATCTAAAGGAAGGCAATTCATCACTATCAGCGTTCAAAACGAATTTGTGTACATCTCACCACAATTCTTGATTTAGGGGAGACCTTCTTATTGGTTTCATTAGTATTCCTTCAAAATTGTCAAGAAAGAAGGTGGAAGGGGGTTAGGAGTCCCATATTACTCCTCGTTCTATTGTTGAATTAAGCATCCTAAAGGATCAATCTCCTCACTATCGCGCTTCAAAACGGATTGTGTACATCTCACACAAGTCTCGATTTAAGGGAAGGCACCTTCTTATTGTTTCGTTAGTTTTTCCTTCAAATTGTCAAAGGAAAGGAGGTGAATTAGGAGTCTTATATTACTCTCGTTCTTAGTTTGTATTAGGCATCAGAAAGAAGGTAGCAATCTACATCACTATCGCGTTCAAAACGATGTTGTATATCTCAACCACACAGTCTCGATTTAGGGAGACCTTTCTAATTGTTTTCGTTAGTTTCCTTCCAAAAATTGTCAAAGAAAGAGGTGATTAGGAGTCATATTTATTACTTCGTTTCTACGGTTTGATTAGCATCTAAGGGAGCAATCTCGATCACTATCGGCCGTTCAAAACAAGTTGGTGTACATCTCACACAAGTCTTTGATTTAGGGAAGCCTTCTTATGTGGTTTCGTTAGTTTCCTTCAAATTATCCAAAAGAAAGAGGGTAATTAGGAGTCTTATTTACTTCGTTCTAGTTTGGATTAGCATTAGAAGGGAGCAATCTCATCACTATCGCGTTCAAAACAATGTTGTACATCTCACCACAAGTCTTGATTTTAGGGAGAACCTTTCTTATTGGTTCCTTAGTTTCCTTTCAATATTGTCAACAGGAAAGAGGTGTTGATTAGGAGTCTTATTACTTCGTTCTAGTTTGATTAGCCATCCTAAAGGAGCATATCATTCATCACTATCGCGTTTCAAAAACGATGTGTACATCTCACACAATTCTCGATTTAGGGAAGACCTTCTCGTAATTGTTTCATTAGTTTCCTTCAAATTGTCAAAGGAAAGAGTGGGTGATTAGGAGTCTTATTACTTCGTTTCTAGTTTTGATTAGCATCTAAAGGAGCAACTCTCATCACTATCGCGCATTCAACAAACGATGTGGTACATCTCACACAAGTCTCGATTTAGGGAGACCCTATCTTATTGTTTCGTTAGTTTCCTTCAAATTGTCCAAAGAAAAGAGGTGATTAGGAGTCTTATATACTTCGTTTCTAGGTTTGATTAGCATCTAGAAGGAAAGAGCAATCTCATCACTTAATCGGTTCAAAACGATGTGTACATCTCACACAAGTCTCGATTTAGGGAAGACCTTCTTATTGTTTCGTTAGTTTCCATTCAAATTGTCAAAGAAAGAGGTTGCATTAGGAGATCCTTTTATTTTTTTTTTTTTTAATATTACTTCGATCTAGTTTGATTAGCATCTAGAGAGGTAGCAATCTCTATCACTATCGCGTTCAAAACGATGTTGTACATCCTCCACACAAGTCTTGAATTTAGGGAGGACCTTTCTTATTGTTTCATTAGTTTCCTTCAAATTTAAATCAAAAGAAAGATGGTGATTAGGAGTCATATTACTTCGTTCTAGTTTGATTTAGCATCTTAGAAGGGAGCAATCTCATCACTATCGCGTTCAAAACAATGTGTAACATCTCACAACAAGTCTTGTGATTTGAGGAGAGAAAGGACCCATTGTTCATTGGTTTCGTTTAGTTTCTTTCACAATTGTCAAAGAAAGATGGTGATTAGGAGTCTTATTACTTCGTTCTAGTTTGATTAAGCATCTAGAAGGAGCAATCTCATCACTATCGCGTTCAAAACGATGTTGTACCATACCTCACACAAAGTCTTGATTTAGGGGAGACCTTCTTATTGTTAATTCGTTAGTTCCGTTCAACAATTGTAAAAAAAAGAAGGTGATTAGGAGTCTTATATTACTTTACTTCGTTCTAGTTTGAATTAGCATCAGGAAAGGATAGCAATCTCATCACTTATCGCGTTCAAAACAATGTGTACATCTCACACAAGTCTCGGATTTTAGGGGAAGCCTTTCTTATTGTTTCGTTTAGTTTCCTTCAAATTGTCAAAGAACGAGGTGATTAGGAGTCTTATTACTTCGTTCTAGTTTTGACTTACAAGCATCTAGAAGGAGCAATTCATCTATCACTATCGCGTTTCAAAACGATTGTGTACATCCTCACAACAAGTCTCGATTTAGGGAATCATTCTTATTCTTTCGTTAGTTTCATTCATTTTATAATTGATAGATGTGATTAGGAGTCATATTACTTCGTTCTAGTTTGATTAGCATCTAAAGGAGCAATCTCATCACTATCGCGTTCAAAACGATGTGTACATCTCACACAAGTCTCGATTTAGGGAGACCTTCTAATTGTTTCGTTAGTTTCCTTCAAATTGTCAAAGAAAGAGGTGATTAGGAGTCTTATTACTTCGTTCTAGTTTGATTAGCATCTAAAGGAGCAATCTCATCACTATCGCGTTCAAAACGATGTGTACATCTCACACAAGTCTTGATTTAGGGAAGCCTTCTTATTGTTTCGTTAGTTTCCTTCAAATTATCAAAGAAAGAGGTGATTAGGAGTCTTATTACTTCGTTCTAGTTTGATTAGCATCTAAAGGAGCAATCTCATCACTATCGCGTTCAAAACAATGTGTACATCTCACACAAGTCTTGATTTAGGGAGACCTTCTTATTGGTTCATTAGTTCCTTCAAATTGTCAAAGAAAGAGGTGATTAGGAGTCATATTACTTCGTTCTAGTTTGATTAGCATCTAAAGGAGCAATCTCATCACTATCACGTTCAAAAACGATGTGTACATCTCACACAAGTCTTGATTTAGGGAAGCCTTCTTATTGTTTCGTTAGTTTCCATCAAATTATCAAAGAAAGAGGTGATTTGGAGTCTTATTACTTCGATCTAGTATGATTAGCATCTAAAGGAGCAATCTCATCACTATCGCGTTCAAAACAATGTGTACATCTCACACAAGTCTGAATTTAGGGAGACCTTCTTATTGGTTCGTTACTTTCCTTCAAATTGTCAAAGAAAGAGGTGATTAGGAGTCATATTACTTCGTTCTAGTTTGATTAGCATCTAAAGGAGCAATCTCATCACTATCGCGTTCAAAACGATGTGTACATCTCACACAAGTGTTGATTTAGGGAGACCTTCTTATTGTTTCGTTAGTTTCCCTCAAATTGTCAAAGAAATAGGTGATTAGGAGTCTTATTAGTTCTTTCTAGTTTGATTAGCATCTAAAGAAGCAATGTCATCACTATCGCGTTCAAAACGATGTGTACATCTCACACAAGTCTTGATTTAGGAAAGCGTTCTTATTGTTTCGTTAGTTCCTTAAAATTGTCAAAGAAAGAGGTGATTAGGAGTCTTATTACTTCGTTCTAGTTTGATTAGCATCAGAAGGAGCAATGTCATCACTATCGCGTTCAAAACAATGTGTACATCGCACACAAGTCTCGATTTAGGGAGACCTTCTAATTGGTTCATTAGTTCCTTCAAATTATCAGAGAAAGAGATGATTAGGAGTCATATTACTTCGTTCTAGTTTGACTAGCATTAGAAGGAGCAATCTCATCACTATGGCGTTCAAAACGATGTGTACATCTCACCACAAGTCTCGATTTAGGGAAGCCTTCTTATTGTTTCGTTAGTTTCCTTCAAATTGTCAAAGAAAAGAGGTGATTAGGAGTCTATATTACTTCGTTCTAGTTTGATTAGCATCAGAAGGAGCAATCTCATCCCCTATCGCATTCAAAAATAATGTGTACATCTCACACAAGTCTTGATTTAGGGAGACCTTCTTATTGGTTCATTAGTTCACTCAAATTGTCAAAGAAAGAGGGTGATTAGGAGTCTTATTACTTTGTTCTAGTTTGATTAGCATCAGAAGGAGCAATCTCATCACTATCACGTTCAAAACGAAATGTGTACATCTCACAACAAGTCATGATTAGGGAGACCTTTTTATTTGGTTCATTAGTTCCTTCAAATTGTCAAAGAAAGAGGTGATTAAGAGTCATATTACTTCGTTCTAGTTTGATTAGCATCTAAAAGGAGCAATCTCATCACTATCGCGTTCAAAAAAACGATGTGTACATCTCACACCAAGTCCTTGATTTAAGGGAGACCTTCTTAAATTGGTTCATTAGTTCCTTCAAATTCTCAAAGAAAGAGCAGATTAGCAGACTTATTACTTCGTTCTTAGTTTGATTAGCATCTAAAGGAGCAATCTCATCACTATCGCGTTCAAAACGATGTGTACATCTCACACAAGTCTCGATTTAGGGAAGCCTTCTTATTGTTTCGTTAGTTTCCTTCAAATTTGGCAAAGAAAGAGGTGATTAGGAGTCTTATTACTTCGTTCTAGTTTGATTAGCATCAGAAGGAGCAATCTCATCACTATCACGTTCAAAACATGTGTACATCTCACACAAAGTCTTGATTTTGGGGAGACCTTCTTATTGGTTCATTAGTTCCTTTCAAATTGTCAAAGAGAAAGAGGTGATTAGGAGTCTTATTACTTCTTTCTAGTTTGATTAGCATCAGAAAGAGCAATATCGTCACTATCGCGTTCAAAAACGATGTGTACATCTCTTACAAGTCTCGATTTAGGGAAGCCATCTTATTGTTTCGTTAGTTTCCTTCAAAAATTGTCAAAGAAAGAGGTGATTAGGAGTCCTTATTACTTCGTTCTAGTTTGATAAGCATCAGAAGGAGCAATCTCATCACTATAGCGTTAAAAAAAAAGAGTACATCTCACACAATTCATTATTTAGGGAGACCTTCGTATTGGTTCATTAGTTCCTTTAAATTCTCAAAGAAAGAGGTGTTTAGGAGTCCTATTACCTCGTTCTAGTTTGATTAACATCAAAAGGAGCAATCCAATCATTATGGCATTCAAAACGATGTGTACATCTCACACAAGTCTTGATTTAAGGAAGCCTTCTTATTGTTACATTAGTTTCCTTCAAATTATCAAAGAAAGAGGTGATTAGGAGTCCTATTACTTCGTTCTAGTTTGATTAGCATCAAAAGGAGCAATCTCATCACAGTCGCATTCAAAACAATGTGTACATCTCACACAAGTCTTGATTTAGGGAGACCTTCTTATTGGGTCATTAGTTTCCTTCAAATTATCAAAGAAAGAGGTGATTAGGAGTCTTATTACTTCGTTCTAGTTTGATTAGCATCTAAAGGAGCAATCTCATCACTATCGCATTCAAAACGATGTGTACATCTCACACAAGTCTCGATTTAGGAAGCCTTCTTTTTTTTTTTTGTTCGTTTCCTTCAAATTGTCAAAGAATGAGGTGATTAGGAGTCTTATTACTTCGTTCTAGTTTGATTAGCATCAAAAGGAGCAATCTCATCACTATCGCGTTCAAAACGATGTGTACATCTCACACAAGTCTTAATTTAGGGAGACCTTCTTATTGGTTCATTAGTTCCTTCAAATTGTCAAAGAAAGAGGTGATTAGGAGTTATTTTTTTTGCTAAATTTGTTTGTGTATTAGAAACCATAAATACAATGGCAAAGGGCCATACCCCAGGGAAAGAAGTGAACATGAGACAGGCCCCATGAGAACATATAAAGAAACTATTCAACAAAGGAAATAGAATCAAAGCATAAAAGCAACCAAATACAAACAATCAATTATAATCAAATTACAACCAGTTCATGAAAGGTATGACATTTTTGAAAAAGCCTGTTGAAAACTTCTTTGAGCTGGAGAGCCGAGCTTTAATCAAATTGATGAATTCCTTAGTCCAATGCATGAGGCGGCAACATATTCCCATCATGTAGTTTTGAATTTTGAGATCCCCAAATTTTATAAAGGGAGGTGGCAAGGATGAGTTTTAAAATTTCAGAGTGCTTTTTCCTCCCTTCTTATTGGTTCATTAGTTCCTTCAAATTGTCAAAGAAAGAGGTGATTAGGAGTTTTGTTACTTCGTTCTAGTTTGATTAGCATCTAAAGGAGCAATCTGATCAATATGGCGTTCAAAACGATGTGTACATCTCACACAAGTCTTGATTTAGGGAGTCCTTCTTATTGTTTCGTTAGTTTCCTTCAAATTGTCAAAGAAAGAGGTGATTAGGAGTCTTATTACGTCGTTCTAGTTTGATTAGCATCGGAAGGAGCAATCTCATCACTATCACGTTCAAAACGATGTGTACATCTCACACAAGTCTTGATTTAGGGAGTCCTTCTTATTGGTTCATTAGTTCCTTCAAATTGTCAAAGAAAGGTGATTAGGAGTCATATTACTTCGTTCTAGTTTGATTAGCATCTAAAGGAGCAATCTCATCATTATCACGTTCAAAATACGATGTGTACATCTCACACAAGTCTTGATTTAGCGAGACCTCTTTATTGGTTCATTAGTTTCTTCAAATTGTCAAAGAAAGAGGTGATTAAGAGTCGTATTACTTCGTTCTAGTTTGATTAGCATCTAAAGGAGCAATCTCATCACTATCGCATTCAAAATAATGTGTACATCTGACACAAGTCTCGATTTAGGGAAGCGTTGTTATTGTTTCGTTACTTTCCTTCAAATTATCAAAAAATAGGTGATTAGGAGTCTTATTACTTCGTTCTAGTTTGATTAGCATCGGAAGGAGCAATCTCATCACTATCACGTTCAAAACAATATGTACATCTCACACAAGTTTTGATTTAGGGAGACCTTCTTATTGGTTCATTAGTTCCTTCAAATTGTCAAATAAAGAGATGATTAGGAGTCATATTACTTTGTTCTAGTTTGATTAGCATCTAAAGTAGCAATCTTATCAATATGACGTTCAAAACGAGTACATCTCACACAAGTCTCGATTTAGGGAGTCCTTCTTATTGGTTCATTAGTTCCTTCAAATTGTCAAAGAAAGGTGATTAGGAGTCATATTACTTCGTTCTAGTTTGATTAGCATCTAAAGGAGCAATCTCATCATTATCACGTTCAAAACGATGTGTACATCTCACACAAGTCTCGATTTAGGGAGACCTTCTTATTGTTTCGTTAGTTTCCTTCAAATTGTCAAAGAAAGAGGTGATTAGGACACAATTCATTATTTACGGAGACCATCGTATTGGTTCATTAGTTCGTTTAAATTCTCAAAGAAAGAGGTGTTTAGGAGTCCTATTACCTCGTTCTAGTTTGAGTAACATCAAAATGAGCAATCCAATCATTATGGCGTTCAAAACGATGTGTACATCTCACACAAGTCTCGATTTAGGGAGACCTTCTTATTGTTTCGTTAGTTTCCTTCAAATTGTCAAAGAAGAGGTGATTAGGAGTCATATTACTTCGTTCTAGTTTGATTAGCATCTAAAGGAGCAATATCATCACTATCGCGTTCAAAACGATGTGTACATCTCAACACAAAGTACTTGATTTAGGGAGACCTTCTTATTGGTTCATTAGTTCCTTCAAATTGTCAAAGAAAGAGGGTGATTAGGAGTCATATTACTTGGTTCATTAGTTCGTTCAAAATTCTCAAAGAAAGAGGTGATTAGGAGTCCTATTACCTCGTTTCTAGTTTGAGTAACATCAAAATGTGCAATCCAATCATTTATGGCGTTCAAAACGATGTGTACATCTCACACAAGTCTCGATTTAGGGAGACCTTCTTATTGTTTCGTTAGTTTCCTTCAAATTGTCAAAGAAAGAGGTGATTAGGAGTCTTATTACTTCATTCTAGTTTGATAAGCATCAGAAGGAGCAATCTCATCACTATCGCGTTCAAAACAATGTGTACATCTCACACAAGTCATTATTTACGGAGACCTTCGTATTGGTTCATTAGTTCGTTTAAATTCTCAAAGAAAGAGGTGTTTAAGTGAGTCCTATTACCGCGTTCTAGTTTGAGTAACATCAAAATGAGTAATCCAATCATTATGGCGTTCAAAACGATGTGTACATCTCACACAAGTCTCGATTTAGGGAGACCTTCTTATTGTTTCGTTAGTTTCTGCAAATTGTCAAAGAAAGAGTTGATTAGGAGTCATATTACTTCGTTCAAGTTTGATTAGCATCTAAAGGAACAATATAATCACTATCGCGTTCAAGTATTGATTTAGGGAGACCTTCTTATTGATTCATTAGTTCGTTCAAATTGTCAAAGAAAGAGGTAATTAGTAGTCATATTACTTTGTTCTAGTTTGATTAGCATCTAAAGGAGCAATCTAATCACTATCGCGTTCAAAACGATGTGTACATCTCTTACAAGTCTCGAATTAGGAAAGCCTTCTTATTGTTTTGTTCGTTTCCTTCAAATTGTCAAAGAAAGAGGTGATTAGGAGTCTTATTACTTCGTTCTAGTTTGACTCGCATCAAAAGGAGCAATCTCATCACTATCACATTCAAAACAATGTGTACATCTCACACAAGTCTTGATTTAGGGAGACCTTTTTATTGGTTCATTAGTTCCTTCAAATTGTCAAAGAAAAAGGTGATTAGGAATTATTTTTTTTTGCTAAATTTGTTTGTGTATTAGAAACCATAAATACAATGGCAAAGGGCCATACCCAGGGAAAAAAGTGAACATGAGACAGGCCCCATGAGAACATATAAAGAAACTATTCAACAAAGGAAATAGAATCAAAGCATAAAAGCAACCAAATACAAACAATCAATTATAATCAAATTACAACCAGTCATGAAAGGTATGACATTTTTGAACAGGCTGTTGAAACTTCTTTGAGCTGGAGAGCCGAGCTTTAATCAAATTGATGATTTCCTTAGTTAATGCATGAGGCGGCAACATATTCCCATCATGTAGTTTAGAATTTCGAGATCCCCAAATTTTATAAATGGAGTTGGCAAGGATGAGTTTTAAAATTTCAGAGTGCATTTTCCTCCCTTCTTATTGGTTCATTAGTTCCTTCAAATTGTCAAAAAAAGAGGTGATTAGGAGTCATATTACTTCGTATCTAGTTTGATTTAGCATCTAAAGCAGCAATCTGATCACTATGGCGTTCAAAACGATGCGTACATCTCACACAAGTTTTTATTTAGGGAAGCCTTCTTATTGTTTCGTTAGTTTCCTTCAAATTGTCAAAGAAAGAGGTGATTAGGAGTCTTATTACTTCGTTCTAGTTTGATACGCATCAGAAGGAGCAATCTCATCACTATCGCGTTCAAAACGATGTGTACATCTCACACAAGTCTTGATTTAGGGAGACCTTCTTATTGGTTCATTAGTTCCTTCAAATTGTCAAAGAAAGGTGATTAGGAGTCATATTACTTCTTTCTAGTTTGATTAGCATCTAAAGGAGCAATCTCATCACTATCGCGTTCAAAACGATGTGTACATCTCACACAAGTCTTGATTTAGGTAGACCTTCTTATTGGTTCATTAGTTCCTTCAAATTGTCAAAAAAGGTGATTAGGAGTCATATTAATTCGTTCTAGTTTGATTAGCATCTAAAGGAGCAATCTCATCACTATCGCGTTCAAAACGATGTGTACATCTCACACAAGTGTTGATTTAGGGAGACCTTGATGAGGACATCCCTAGCTCGGTAGTGATTGACACCCATACATCAGATTCGGTGCGCTTCCCGATTGGACCCGTAACAAGAGCTCGGGCTAAACGCTTTCAAGGAGGGACTCAAATGGGTTGATTCAAATAATTTGGAACGAGGTTGGAATGACTTCAAAACCGAGTATGACAGATTCCAAGTTCATGAATTTGTTACAAATGGATGAGCCAATTTAGGAAGCTAAATTTCTAGCCAATTGCTGAATATTTTTGCATCAGCCAATTTTAGAAGCTAAATTCTAAGCCAATTGTGTTACAAATGGATGAGCCAATTTAGGAGCTAAATTCCAAGCCAATTGCTGAATAGTCCTGCATCAGCCAAAATCATAAGCTAACTTCCAAGCCAATTGTGTTACAAAAGGAATAAGCCAATTCAGAAGCTAAAATGCCAAGCCATTTGCTGAATATTCTGCAGCACATTTTTGGCATGTGATTCCCTCATGTTTCAGCACTTTCTTTTTATTCAGCCACTCTCCAGAAAATTTTTATGTTACCTTGTAATAAAATTAATCCTAGATGGGATTTAACTCTAAGTTAATTTACTATTTCCTTGTTCAGATTTAGGGTTTCATAGCCACCACCCTAGCCTCCATATATAAGTCTTATGATTGTAATGGAGGCAGCAACATTTTTTCATATATTCAGATTTTATTCAAACTCTTTGAGTTATTCTTCTACTATTGATTCTTTGAAGGATTCCTAAGTATTTCCTTAGTTTTCTTTGAGAATTCAGCTTGACTTATCACACAACATTCCATAGTTGTGTGTGGCGTCCTCTACCACATCAAGCGTCGATTGTACCAAGATTACTGCTTACATATAAGCGAGGGGTCAAGGTGTCATTGGTGTTCATCTAACGCAGATTTCCAAACGTGAGCAATTGTACCAAGATTACCGTCTTCATATAGGCGAGGGGTTGAGGTGTTGCAAGCAATCCACCATTCAATTTTTGCTAGAAAACGATTTGGGCGACGACCACCTCACGCAAGCGTGCCGTGGAGTCTATCATTTGGTATCAAAGCTAAGTTCTCTAGCAAAATCTATCCTTAATTTTCGGATCTGAGTTATTCTCTAAAAAAAACAAAAAAAAAAGTGGCGAAAATTCTGCATTGTTTCTAACTGTTGTTATCACTATATCCAGCAACGATTAGCTCTTAAATTCATTGTCAATTCCTTAATCGTGATGTTGGTATTTGGAGGTTCACGCCTATTGTAATTGTTTATTTTGAAGGATTCATTTGATTGTAATTGTTTGTGATAAGTTATTTCATTGAACTGAATTGGAAACTTTGATAGTATTTAGTGAATTCAAACAGAATCTGTTTAGAGAGAATATTGTGAGGTAAAAGGCAAAGTGTGAGTATAATTGAGGGTAAAAGCCTGTTGAGTGCAAACACGAGCGGTACCTTAATTTGAGAGAAACACGTAAGGGAGTGGTGAGGAAATTGTTTTCTACTAATCTTTATTGTGCAGGAAATTATGTCTCATTCAAAGGATAAAACTGTTCTTGAAGAGCCAACATCTAATTTTGATCCAAAATTTATGATGGAGGCTATGATGAAAGAATTTTCTAGACAATTGGGAATAGCAATGGAACAAGTACACGAACGCATTGATCAATTAAGTTACACCCGAGGAGAATCCTCTCAAAACCCTATTGGTGGGAGATCAAAGGGCAGGACTAAGCAAAATGAAATTAGAACAGAGGAGACTTACTTTGATGTTGAACTTAGCGAGGAGGAAGAACGTGAGGCTGATTCCTTCATCGGAGACAAGGAGGTGCTAGAGAAAGAGGAGGTCGAGATAGAGAGGATAACAACTTGGATAGCATTAGAATGAAAATTCCAGCTTTTCAAGGAAGGAGTGATCCTGAGGCTTACAACGAATGGGAACGAAAAATGGAGTGGGTATTTGATTGTCATAACTACTCGGAGCTTAAGAAAGTTAAGCTTGCTGCCACCGAATTTTCAGATTATGCAGTTACTTGGTGGGATCAATTGATGACCAATCGAAGGAGGTGTGGAGAAAGACCGATTGTGACTTGGGGAGAAATGAAAGCAGCAATGAGAAAGCGGTTTGTGCCGAGCCATTATCATCGGGATTTATTTCGTAATTTGCAGAATTTGAAGCAAGGAAGTAAAAGTGTAGAGGATTACTTCAAGGAGAGGGAAATGTTGATGGCTAGGGCTAACATTGTTGAGGATAATGAGGCTACAATGGCTCGATTTTCAGCGGGGTTAAATTGGGACATTGCAGATTTGGTGGAACGACAACATTATGTGGAGTTGGAAGATATGGTACACATGGCTATCAAAATTGAGAAGCAACTTAAGAGGAAAGGTGGCCAACGATCAAGTTCTACTACAACTTCATCGTGGAAACCTAATGTTGGAAGGCGAGAGGAGAGACCAGCGATGAACAAGCCGAAAGTGGAGTTTAAACCAGAAACGATTAATCGTGGAACACAAGGTAAAATTGAAAAACCTTCTTTTAGTCGTAATCGTGATATTGTATGTTTTAAATGTCAAGGCAGAGGACATATTTCAAATCAATGTCCAAATCAAAGAACTATGTTGTTACTTGATAATGGAGAGGTGGAAACTGAGGGAGAAGATAGTGACACAGATTCTATGCCACCATTAGAGGAGGTAGATGATAGGGAGGTTGCTATACATGGTGAGATTTTAGTCACAAGGAGAGCACTTAGTACACAGGTGAAAGAAGAAAGTAGTGAGTAATGGGAAAATCTGTTTCATACTCGTTGTATGGTGAACGGGAAGATTTGTTGTGTTGTGATAGATGGAGGGAGCTGTACTAACGTGGCAAGTACTACCATGGTGGATAAATTGGGGATGACTACATCCAAGCATCCACGACCATATCGTTTACAATGGCTTAATGACAGTGCTGATATAAGGGTGACCAAACAGGTGTTGGTTCCATTTTCTATTGGTCGATATGTTGATGAGATATTGTGTGACATGGTTCCTATGCAAGCGGGACACTTGTTACTTGGTAGGCCATGGCAGTTCGATAGAAAGGTTAAACATGATGGTTTTACTAATGAATATTCCTTTGCACACAATAAAAGGAAAGTTACTTTGTGTCCTATGTCACCACAACAAGTGCATGAGGATCAAATTCATTTGCAAAGAGATGTCCCAAAAAAAGAGAGCGAAGAAAAGAAAAATTCAGAGGGGAAAAACAAGAGAGAACAAGAAAGAGAGAAAAGAAAGGATGTTGAGAGAAAAACAAATATTTATGCAAAAAGGAGTGATGTGAGGAGAGCTTTGGTTTCTAAAGTGCCGATGATTATACTTCAGTATAAGGAGGCGTTTTTAACTACTAACGCTAATGATTCAGTTTTGCCTAGTGTTATTTCATCTCTATTGTAGGATTATGCGGACGTATTTCCCGAGGAATTACCACAAGGATTACCACCAATTCGGGGAATTGAACATCAAATTGATTTTGTCCCTGGCGCAAGCATTCCAAACCGACCAGCATACCGAAGCAATCCCGAGGAGACAAAGGAATTGCAAAGGCAAGTTGACGAACTAATGGACAAGGGGTTTGTGAGGGAAAGCATGAGTCCATGTGCGGTTCCAGTTATTTTAGTGCCTAAAAACGATGGGAAGTGGCGTATGTGCATTGATTGTCGAGCTGTAAATAACATCACGGTAAAATATCGACATCCCATTCCTAGGTTAGATGATATGTTAGATGAATTGCATGGATCTTATGTGTTTTCTAAAATTGATCTAAAGAGTGGTTATCATCAGATTAGAATGCATGAGGGAGATGAATGGAAAACTGCTTTTAAAACAAAATATGGGCTATATGAGTGGTTAGTCTTACCTTTTGGTTTAACTAATGCTCCGAGCACGTTCATGAGATTAATGAACCATGTTTTGCGTCCATTCATTGGGAAATTTGTTGTGGTATATTTTGATGATATTCTAATCTATAGCAAAAACATGGGTGAGCATGCGTTGCATTTAAAATCTGTATTAGATGTGCTTAGAGAAGAAAAGTTATTTGCTAACATGGAAAAGTGCACATTTTGTACGGATCGAGTTGTGTTCCTTGGTTTTGTTGTTAGTACGCAGGGAGTACAAGTTGATGAGGAGAAAATACGTGCTATTCGAGAATGGTCGAGTCCTACGAATGTAAGTCAAGTGCGTAGTTTTCATGGTCTAGCAAGTTTCTACCGTCGATTCGTGAGGAACTTCAGCGACATCACAGCACCGATAACGGAAGTGATCAAGAAGAGTGTGGGGTTTAAGTGGGGTGATGAACAAGAAAAGGCATTCCAGCTGATTAAAGACAAATTGACTAATGCATCTTTACTTGTTTTACCTGATTTTACTAAAACTTTTGAAATTGAGTGATCACTGCTTCAGGGTTAGGAATTGGAGTTGTGTTGATGCAAGAAAGGAAGTCAGTAGCGTACTTTAGCGAAACGTTGAATGGGGCAGCCGTGAACTATCCTACTTACGACAAGGAGTTATACGCTTTGGTTCGAGCATTGGTGTAACGGATGATTTAATTGCGTTGTGATTCTGGGGACAGAATCATATTACTTCGTTCTAGCTTGATTAGCATCTAAAGCAGCAATCTGATCACTATGGCATTCAAAACGATGTGTACATCTCACACAAGTCTTGATTTAGGGAAGCCTTCTTATTGTTTCGTTAGTTTCCTTCAAATTGTCAAAGAAAGAGATGATTAGGAGTCTTATTACTTCGTTCTAGTTTGATAAGCATCAGAAGGAGCAATCTCATCACTATCGCGTTTAAAACGATGTGCACATCTCACACAAGTCTTGATTTAGGGAGACCTTCTTATTGGTTCATTAGTTCCTTCAAATTATCAAAGAAAGGTGATTATGAGTCATATTACTTCGTTCTAGTTTTATTAGCATCTAAAGAAGCAATCTCATCACTATCGCGTTCAAAACGATGTGTATATCTCACACAAGTCTTGATTTAGGGAGACCTTCTTATTGGTTCATTAGTTGCTTCAAATTGTCAAAGAAAGAGGAGATTAAGAGTCATATTAATTCGTTCTAGTTTGATTAGCATCTAAAGGAGCAATCTCATCGCTATCGCGTTCAAAATAATGTGTACATCTAACACAAGTCTCGATTTAGGGAAGCGTTCTTATTGTTTCGTTAGTTTCCTTCAAATTATCAAAGAAAGAGGTGATTAGGAGTCTTATTACTTCGTTCTAGTTTGATTAGCATAAGAAGGAGCAATCTCATCACTATCGCGTTCAAAACAATGTGTACATCTCACACAAGTCTTGATTTAGGGAGACCTTCTTATTGGTTCATTAGTTCCTTCAAATTGTCAAAGAAAGAGGTGATTAGGAGTCATATTACTTTGTTCTAGTTTGATTAGCATCTAAAGGAGCAATCTTATCACTATGACGTTCAAAACGAGTACATCTCACACAAGTCTCGATTTAGGGAGACCTTCTTATTGTTTCGTTAGTTTCCTTCAAATTGTCAAAAAAAGAGGTGATTAGGAGCCATATTACTTCGTTCTAGTTTGATTAACATCTAAAGGAGCAATATCATCACTATCGCGTTTAAAACGATGTGTACATCTCACACAAGTCTCGATTTAGGGAAGCCTTCTTATTGTTTCGTTAGTTTGCTTCTAATTGTCAAAGAAAGAGGTGATTATGAGTCTTATTACTTCATTCTAGTTTGATTAGCAACAGAAGTAGCAATCTCATCACTATCGTGTTCAAAACAATGTATACATCTCACACAAGTCTTGATTTAGGGAGACCTTCTTATTGGTTCATTAGTTTCTTCAAATTGTCAAAGAAAGAGGTGATTAGGAGTCATATTACTTCATTCTAATTTGATTAGTATCTAACGGAGCAATCTTATTATCACTATCGCGTTCAAAACGATGTGTACATCTCACATAAGTCTCGATTTAGGGAAGCCTTCTTATTGTTTCGTTAGTTTCCTTCAAATTGTCAAAGAAAGAGGTGATTAGGAGTTTTATTACTTCGTTCTAGTTTGATTAGCATCAGAAGGAGCAATCTCATCACTATCGCGTTCAAAATAATGTGTACATCTGACACAAGTCTTGATTTAGAGAGACCTTCTTATTGATTCATTAGTTCCCTCAAATTGTCAAAGAAAGAGGTGATTAGGAGTCTTATTACTTCATTCTAGTTTGATTAGCATCAGAAGGAGCAATCTCATCACTATCGTGTTCAAAACAATGTGTACATCTCACACAAGTCTTGATTTAGGGAGACCTTCTTATTGGTTCATTAGTTCCTTCAAATTGTCGAAGAAAGAGGTGATTAAAAGTCATATTAATTCGTTCTAGTTTTATTAGCATCTAAAGGAGCACTCCCATCACTATCGCGTTCAAAACAATGTGTACATCTCACACAAGTCATTATTTAGGGAGACCTTCGTATTGGTTCATTAGTTCGTTCAAATTCTCAAAGAAAGAGGTGATTAGGAGTCCTATTTGATAGACTCCACGGCACGCTTGCGTGAGGTGGTCGTCGCCCGGATCGTTTCCAGCAAGTTATGAAGGTGGAACGCTCACAACACCTTAACCCAACGTCTATATTGAGATAAGAACCTTGGTATAATTGCTTTGCGCTAGGAAGCTTACGTTGAATGGACACCAACGATACCTTGACCCCTCGCTTATATGTAAGCGGTAATCTTGGTACAATCGACGATTGATGGTTCGGTAGAATGACGCCACAAACAACTATGATATGTTGAATGATAAGTCGATAATTGAATCTTAAGAATACTAAGAAAATAATCTAGGAATTCTTAAAGAACTAAAAGATGAGAAACCTCACAATATAATTGTATTGAATAAAATCTGATGTCTACTATTACATAACCCATGTATTCTATTTATACTAATAACATATAACCCTAATCCTATAAAGAAATAAGAATTTGAAAGTAAATAGAAATCCTAGCTATTAAACATCCTAGTTACAATAGAATAGGAAAAAATTCCCAAAAGATTGCATTAAAACTGATCAAAAACCTTCCTCGAATTCCGTGCAAAAGGCCTAGCGCTTCTGGCGCTGAGATTACTACTGAGTGAGCGCTTCTGGCGCTGCATTGCAGTGTTGCCCCATTTGGGCCAGCGCTTCTGGCGCTAGAAAAACAAGGAGTGATCGCTGTTGGCGCTAGTGTATTTCCTGCCTTGACGTCCTTTGGAAAAATGGCCATAACGTTTGACTCGGGAAGAGTTACGGGACATGCCACCTATCAAATCGAAGATCTCGACGAGATCTACAACTTTCATTCTTTGTGATTTGCGAAATTCTAGCTGGATCAAGGTCGAAATTGAGCTCGAAGTAACAGCTGTGTAAATGACATCTCCAAACTCCTCAATCTCCATTCCAATCATCCTCAAACCAACTTCAATTGTTCCAAACATTGTTCTATGATTCCTTGGCTTGCGTAGATTCGGCCTTACTAAATAGATGGTATCTAGTAATCCCAAATCACATGATTGATCCTCTCCTCGCCGTTCATATGAATTGAGCTCCAATGTAAGCATCCTTGAGTAGAATCTAGCCCAATTACTCGAATGCGTTTGTTGAACCCTCAAAGCTTTAGCAGAGCCGATGACGCTTGATGCGAGCCTGGTTAGGATCGTATCATTCCCCTCCTCTTGAAAAGGATTTGTCCTCAAATCTGACAACCCCTCCTCTTGAAAAGGATTTACCCACAAATCTGATCCTACACGAAAACAAATTAAGTTAGTAGCATCAAACATATCATAATCCCAAAACTCATCTTGCAAATGAAATATATAAGCAATATCAACAAAGCAAGGAAAGTAATGAAAATAATCATCAAAAACTCCAACTCCTGCAAAGAACATAGCAACATCATCCGGCAATTTTCCCGAATTGATATGAACATCTCGTATATGTTTCCTTCCAAGCGATACTCGACATAACCTAACACACTGCAAACTCCTCGTAGCACAACTTGGAAATTCAAACTTTCGATCTCTTTTACTCAAGAACATGTCCACATCAACACGATGCTCTTCCACACGTAAACCAATTTCTTCCACATTAACAACTACACCAAAACAAACTAAATAAGCAACTATAGCTAAAATGCAAACAAAATTTCTCCCTAAGAAATCAAATGCATATATAGTAAAATAAAAGAAAATAAAACTATGAAAAGTCCTATATCCTCCTGGATCAAATATCAGCATGTAGAACTCTTCATGTAGCATAATCTCCCATCCACGAATTCCCGGATCAAAAGTAAACCTTATGATCTCGATCATTCGCACTAACATCCACTTCAATGCACCCGGATCAAATGTCAAAATTTGAAACTTGACACATTGCATTTGCACGCACCTTTGAATTCCTGGATTAAACACAAAACAAAACCAATCAACAAGTACCTTTTGTTTAATCACAAAGAAATCAAATAACTCAAAACCACATGCAAAGTCTACCAGAATAAAATCCAAATAACTTCCCTTTAGACTTTCCATGTATTGTTCGGATGGATGAACACATCGTTCCATACTTCTCTCCTCGAAGAGTATGAACCCATCACAAATCTGCAAAACAAATTCAACCTTTCCCTTCCCATTGACATTAACCAATGCAAAATCAAATAACGACATCAATGGAATTGAAAGATCAAAACCAACACCACAAGATAAAAACTCACTAGCATACTTAAGATACTCACAATCAAACTCAACATATGCCAAAGAATTTTTCCAAGTGTCAACAAAAGTCGAAGTATCATCAACACAGATATTAGTAAATTTTCCCATGTATGAATGCAAAACATGATTCAATATGAAAACATTTAACGCAGTAGCTAATCCAAAAGACTTAACTAAACATGCATATAAACCATATCTCACTTCAATTTGATGATAAACACTTTTCAACTCAATACCAAATGATAGTAATTCTTTCCCATTCAAGATAACATTCTCAAAATCATGCAATGATAACAACTCTAATGGAAAGACATTACCAAATGATAACAAATCATGCAATGAAGATTTCTCTATTGAAAATTCATGATCATTACCATTATCAATTAACGACATGCCATGTAAAGATTGACTAGCATGAAAACCTAATTCAACATATGAATGAAAAACCCTAGATTGAATTTCATGCAAGTTCAAATGTTGAAAACGAGAATACCCACAATAATCACTAGAATAAATTCTACGAAGATATGCACTTTGACAATGAGAATTTACCAAATGATAGTAGGAATATTGACAACGAGAATATAACGCATGCTCATAAACTAACTCAACAAATATCAAATATCCTCCATAGTTTATGATAAAGACGATTCTACCATCAAAATAGCCAAACACAAATTTATTCATGGAAGCATGCAAAACATGTTTTAATAAACTCATGAACATACTAGATGCATTAGTTAATCTAACAGAAATAACTATCCACCTATACAATTCACATGTTAACAAAACTTTCCATTTATCACATTCTCTTAAGCTAACTTGACTAGGCAATATCATCACATGGTCATCAACACATGTAGACAAAATACAAGTACTATGCAATTTATCAAACATATTATCTAAGCAAAGAAAAACATATCGATACTTGTTTACCAATTCGAAATCAACGAACAAGCTCGACATTCTATCTTCCTTAGGTACGATGATCTCATGAATAGCACATGCACTAATGCTTTCTCCCACGATACCAGCTTTGATGAAGTTGGACTCCATCAACTCTCCAACCCGCCTTGGTAACTCCGTCGTCTCCTCAGGAATACTACAAGATGGCTGATATAGAATGGTAGCTCGGGGTATATCCTCAATCACCTGTACAAGAGAAACAACAGAACTAGACAAAGAAGAGTTAATCTGGTTAGTATCCAAAAGCGCCGTCTTGTACGAATGTACAGTCATTGGCTTTTCAAAATACAACTCACTTTCCAACTCACTCTCCTCTCTTTTTTCACTCTTACTCTCCACTGTTTCTTTCTCTCGTTTATTTTCACTCTCATTCTTTTTATTCTCTCATTTCTTTTCATTCTCTTTTTCACACTTTTCTTTTTCACACTCAATCTTTTTTTCAATTTCTTTTTGTCGTTCACTTTCACAGGTATTTTCTTTCTTTGAATCATGGACTTCATCTCGAACATCGGAACCTAACAACTCTCCTTGGACCGCATATTCTATTCCATCGTCCACCTCCCTCGGCTGATTTTGCTCCTTTTGTGCCTTAGAGATGTTTTGACGCCGCTTCAAATGATCGTTTCTTATCTCATTATATGTTCTCATGATGTTCTCAATTGATACCGGTTCAATATACACCCTAAGAGTTTCTCTTCGCTGTCTCCACTGCAAATCTTCAAGTCTACGATCTTTCTTTTCATTATCACAAGTTGAACGCCTTGAAGGTTGCTCTATATGTTTCGAAGATGCATGTTCATTCCTCCTACTAGGTTGTCCTGGAGCATACCGCTTTCTCATCACGGTTTTCAACTCTTCCCACGTCTCGATCGGACGCTCTCCATACCTTTTCCTGCTACGCACAAATTCAGCCGACCATGTAGCTGCATAATCAGAAAAATCTTGAACTGCAAGTTTGAACTTCTTGTATTCGGAATAATTATGATAGCCAAACTCTCGTTCCTTCCTTTCCTCCCAACTCAAATAAGCTTCAAGATCGCGCCTTCCTTGAAAAGATCTCTTTTGCCACTCATAATTATTTTCATAACCATAATTATACATGTTCGCTGCAAAACAAAGGTTAATAGATAAAGAAAATTTTTCCTCACACACTCCCTTACGTGTTTCGCTCAAACAATATATCCCACAATTATGAAACGCTTGTTTATCACACAATTTAGGCTTTTAACCTCAATTGATCTCACACTCTTGCCTTTTACCTCTCAAATTCCCTCTTATAGGTTCTTTTTGAATTCACCAAATAAATATCTCAGTTTTTCTCTCAATCCAACAAGAACTTATCAAAAAACAAAATATAACAAGTGTGACGTACGATAACCACCAAAATTTCACGATCACCAATTAAGATCCTCTTGAGTGAAACCCTAATATCTTCAAATTTCACAAATTCCAACAATAGAACCAATGATAGCTTTTTCAATATAATCCCAATATTCACGAAACTTATGAAACCCAAGCAATTGCAATAATAATTTTTTTTTCCTTGTTTTTTTTTCTTTGAATATATAATCAACACGAAAAATAAAGATAAACAACTAGCTAGAAAACGTAGCTTTGATACCAAATGATAGACTCCACGGCACGCTTGCGTGAGGTGGTCGTCGCCCAGATCGTTTCCAGCAAGTTATGAAGGTGGAACGCTCACAACACCTTAACCCAACGTCTATATTGAGATGAGAACCTTGGTATAATTGCTTTGCGCTAGGAAGCTTACGTTGAATGGACACCAACGACACCTTGACCCCTCGCTTATATGTAAGCGGTAATCTTGGTACAATCGACGATTGATGGTTCGGTAGAATGACGCCACAAACAACTATGATATGTTGAATGATAAGTCGATAATTGAATCTTAAGAATACTAAGAAAATAATCTAGGAATTCTTAAATAACCAAAAGATGAGAAACCTCACAATATAATTGTATTGAATAAAATCTGATGTCTACTATTACATAACCCATGTATTCTATTTATACTAATAACATATAACCCTAATCCTATAAAGAAATAAGAATTTGAAAGGAAATAGAAATCCTAGCTATTAAACATCCTAGTTACAATAGAATAGGAAAAAATCCCCAAAAGATTGCATTAAAACTGATCAAAAACCTTCCTCGAATTCCGTGCAAAAGGCCTATCGCTTCTGGCGCTGAGATTACTACTGAGTGAGCGCTTCTGGTGCTGCATTGCAGTGTTGCCCCATTTGGGCCAGCGCTTCTGGCGCTAGAAAAACAAAGGAGTGAGCGCTGTTGGCGCTAGTGTATTTCCTGCCTTGACGTCCTTTGAAAAAATGGCCATAACTTTTGACTCGGGAAGAGTTACGGGACTTGCCACCTATCAAATCGAAGATCTCGACGAGATCTACAACTTTCATTCTTTGTGATTTGCGAAATTCTAGCTGGATCAAGGTCGAAATTGAGCTCGAAGTAACAGCTGTGTAAATGACATCTCCAAACTCCTCAATCTCCATTCCAATCATCCTCAAACCAACTCCATTGTTCCAAACATTGTTCTATGATGCCTTGGCTTGCGTAGATTCGGCCTTACTAATTAGATGGTATCTAGTAATCCCAAATCACATGATTGATCCTCTCCTCGCCGTTCATATGAATTGAGCTCCAATGTAAGCATCCTTGAGTAGAATCTAGCCCAATTACTCGAATGCGTTTATTGAACCCTCAAAGCTTGAGCAGAGCCGATGACGCTTGATGCGAGCTGAAAGTAGTATGCACACAAGCCAATCATATTTGATATGATGTAGCATATACTTTGTAATCTTATTCGGTTATTAATAAAAGAATTGATTTTCTTAAAAGGTATTTTATATTATCTACATAGTGCTAAACCCATAGTTTTGAGCAATGCTTTTAGAATCATGATGGTGATCATGCTAATGAGATCTAAATTCTAGATAGCTCACAAACTAAAATCGTGCCTAATCGTTGGATTACTAAAAAGGGGATTAGTGAATCCGGATAGATTAGTACATACGTTGCTTACTCTTAAGAAGAGGATGATTGATCTCATAATCATTTGTGTGGAGACACTAAAGCAAGTATGTAGGTGCTTATTGGAGAATAAGTTCACTGAACGTGGCTCGCTAAGGAATACCTAATGGAGTTTTACTCGCCTGTCAATAGGAATTCCTCTAGTGATAGTAGTACAAGTGATCCTTGGACTTGAGATCATCATAGTATCTTGTGTATGATGAGTTATACTTTGACATGTCCCTTAAGCTCTTTAGGGTATAACAAAGGGTATGATTGGGTATAATAAGTTGTACATGGAGATAGGTGAATGATCAACAAAGAATCTACCACGTCTAGTAAAAGATGTGAATGTCCTATGTGATTCGATAAATGACAACTCAGTAGTCCTTGGCCAAGGCAGAATGAAATTAGAAAAGAGTTTCTAATTTGCATCATTTAGAGTTGTGCATTTGAGAATCGAAATACATATAATTAAATAAAATAAGACTTGACAGTAATTCCATGTCTTATATTTAATTGGGACATTGTATGGTAGAAGGATTGAATTGTACGGTAACTATGCACTGAAAGGTTCTTTTATGATTAATGTTGAAATCTATATTATCTGCAAAGTCGTTAATCGCTAAGGGGGCTTACCCTTATTGTAGAATAAATATTATTTATTTAAATGAATTAAATAGTTTAATTTATTTATTTAAATAAGATTAGAATTGTTCTAATTTATTTATTCACAACCGGTTTAGTATGGAGAACCTAAAGGGTCACATCGCAAAAGAAAAATATTTATTTAAGAAGTAAATGGCATAATTGTAATAATAAGTTAAGTGTATTTAATTTAATCTATTGAGATAGAATAAATTAAATAGCTTAATATTTATTATTTAATATTTTGGAAATATTAAATATAAATTAATAAGAGGAGTCTTATTATTATTATTATTATTATTATTATTATTATTATTATTATTATTATTACTATTACTATTATTTAATTCCTAATAGGGATTGGGAATTAATTAATATTACTATTATTTAATTCCTAATAGGGATTGGGAATTAATTAATATAACTATTATTTAATTTCTAATAGGGATTGAGAATTAATTAATAGAAGTACTCTCTCTCATTAATTCCTAATTGGATTAGGAATATAATTAAAGGAGTTTAATTAAAATAGAAACCCTAATCCTAAATAGTTTAGGGAAGGGGTTTTCCTACATCTATTAATAAGAGAAGTCTTATCATGGATTAGGTTGACACACTCTTACATTAGATTGTGGAGAATACTTACAATTTCTATAGAGATAGAAACTAGGGTTTTGCCAAACACCCAACTTCTTGAATATTTGTTCTTCTTTGGTGGATCACCTCTAGAGGCCAAACACTTGGGTGGCTAACGTTGATCAAAGGAAGGAATTTAATCGGTGGAATTCAAGGAGAACGCGAAGGATTTTGGAGGTAAACTTGTACCTGAGGAAGCTAGAATTCTACAAGGGTATAATTCTTATTCTCCATCTCTTTCGTTTAATTAATAATTGTGCATAAAGAAAGATCATGGTGATGGTTTGTATAAAAATTTTAAAATCTGATTTTATCGCGCTTCCGCTTTATTTATGTAATTTGATTGCATGTTCGCGCTATACAAACCTAACAGTGGTATCAGAGCCAAACTTTATGCGAATTATTAATTGTTTTGATTCTGTATATACATTGATATGTGTTTAGAACAATTTAATTGGGCATAATTATTTGTGTAAAATTATTTTATTTATTTTATTTTTGTAAATTAAAATAAAGGAGTTTATTTTGATTTGGAATTTGATTAAAAATAAAGGATTTTATTTTTATTCAAAAAAATAAAAAATAAAAAAAAATAAAAAAAATTGGATAAATTAAAATAAAGAAGTTTATTTTAATTTGGAATTTGATTAAAAATAAAGGAGTTTATTTTATTCAAAATTGGATAAATTAAAATAAAAGAGTTTATTTTGATTTATAATATGATTAAAATAAAGAAGTTTATTTTAATTGAAATTAAATTTCATGATAACTAATTAGAGTTGGAATTGGATTCCATGATAACTAATTGGAGTTGAAATTGGATTTTATACTAACTAATATTGCCCATTAAATGATATCAATGCATATATGGAATGTTTTTATTATTCATGGGATGAATGTTATTTATTGATACATATAGAGATATGTATGATAATAAATAGGGATTGATTATGGACTATTGACCAATGTGTGATTTATTTTAGTGGATGCTTGAATTTATGTGTTTTTATAAATGGGGTCTGCGTACCTCGTCTTCTCTAATTTTTTCTTAATGTAAATTCTATCTCCCTCCTATGTACTTCCCCTTGACTGCTGATCAAGGTTTCTATTTATTGTAAATAGTTTTTGTAATAGGACTAGTTAGAATTAATTTTGAAGAATTGGAGACAAAGGAGCAAGGAGCGCTTGAAAACCCGTTTGTAATGGAGCCCGGGTTTAAATGTAATAGTTATATTTAAATTTAATTCTTGCACCCTAGGTTTGACCTTTTGGTTCACTTGGTGGCTCTAGTGAACCAAACTAGAATAAAAGTCCATAATCAATCCGGGTAGAATATAGTATTCTATATGTGCATGCTTACTATGTATATATTATATATTATCCTACATGCTTCGCATGTCAAATAATATGACGCGTATTTTATATATATATATGTGCATGCGCGCTAAACAAGATGAGACAAATAATAACAAACCCCTCAAAGAAATTATATTAAGTCCTAAGCGTTCAAAGATATTTGGAATATCGAACGTCGCCTTCTAGCATGGTAAAGCGATAGAGTATTAAATATTTAATATGAGTTTGTTGTGTCACACAAGGCAAGTATTAAATATTTAAGATGTTGCATTATCACATTTGATGCTTATACATAGACTGAACGATGCTGTTTTGTTGTGTCACACAAGGACAGTGTTTTTCTTTCGAATATATGGAAGTGCTAGGTTGGACTTAACTTGGATAATTTTGATTCGGATGTGTCACACTTGATCAAAATAATCTAAGAGGCAAAATACAAGGAGTTACATAGTGATGTAATTGACAATAGTTGTCTACCTATTTATTTATATATAGTTTGTTGTGTCACACAAGACTATATACATTTGAAATGGGATCCTTATTCTCACTAGTAAATCTTTAATTAGATTTGCCGAACTATATATTGAGGGTAATATAGTTTGATGAAAATAGTGGGAGATACCAATTTAAATAAAGACCTAATTTATTTTGGTAATTAATTAAATGAATGTATGCTAAAATGTTGTTAAATTATAAATTCATTTAACAGAAATTTATAATGTCTAATTCACTATCACTGCGTAGCATATTAGATGCTAATTAACCGGACCGAATTACACGGACTGGTTAAGGAATCTGAGAATAGTTTTCAAGGCTGAAAAGCTATCTTATATCCTTAATACGCATATCCCTGCAATGGTTGCAGACAATGCCTCTGAGGAAGAGATTGCTACTTTTAGAAAGTGGCAAGATGATGCATAGTTGGCTCAATGCGTCATGCTCGCATCCATGAGTAATGAGTTTCAGCGTCAGCACGAAACTATGGATGCTCCTACTATATTGCTGCACCTCAAGGAGTTGTATGGTGAGCAAAGTAGGACTGCTAGATATCAGATATCTAAGGAGCTCTTCCAATCTAGAATAACCGATGGCACTACAGTATAGACAAATATCCTCAAAAATGATCAATCTGATTGAACAATTGGGATAACTGGGTTTAGTAATGGATGGAGAGATGATCCAGGATTTGATCTTGCAATCAGTTCCAGACTCTTTGTCACAATTTGTTGTGAATTTCCACGTGAACAAGCTATATGTCAGCGTGCATGAGTTGCTTAAACACGTTGAAAACTGTAAAGAGTCACTTTCCAACCAAGAAAGACCAAGTCTTACTGGTAGATAATTCTTTCAGAAAGCGGAAGAGGGCCAAAGGATCTTCTTAAAAGAAGAACAATTCAAAGAAGGTAAATGGAAAGGCAAAAAAAAACAAAGGACAATAAGAACAAGACTGATGCAGATAGCAAAGGAGTTTGCTTCCACTGCATTAAGCCTAGATACTAGAAAGGAAACTGTAAGGAGAATCTTACAGAGGCTAACCAGAAGAAGCTTAATGAAGCTTCGGTTACAGATATAGGTTTGTTCATCATTGAAATAAATCTTTCTGTAAGTCAAGGTTCTACTTGGGTATTGGATACCGGCTATAGTTCTCACATATGCAATCCAATATAGAGACTAAGCAGAAGTAGAAAGCTAAACAAAGAGTAAGTAATCTTACGTGCGGAGAATGGAGTAATAGTTGCTACATTAGCCGTAGGAACTTATAGTTTAGCGTTGACTACGGGCAAGTCTATTAAGTTAATAATTTGTTATTATGTTCCAGTTCTCTTTAGAAATATTATTACTTCCGTTGTTGGACAAGGAAGGTTCTGGTATTATATTTAAGAACAATTGTTGTTCTATTTATAATGATAATGTTTTGTTTGAAACTAGAAGATCACTTGATAAACTTTGTAAACTTGACTTACATGAAAAATAATTTTACAAATTGAACAAACTAGTAAAAGAAAAGGAGATGATCATTCAAAAAGTTGAATATGTGTATTTGATGAAATACAAGTCTGAATCATTTGAAAGGTTCAAAGAATTCAGAAGTGAAACAAATTGACAAAGTATTAAGATTCTTTGATCAGATCGAGAAGGAATACTTGTGCAATAAGTTTCTAGATCATCTCAAAATGGTATTTTCTCATAATGGACACCTCCTGATACGCAATAATTGATTGGTGTATCTAAAAGGAAAAATTGTACCTTGTTGGACATAGTGCAGTCCATAATGATTTTTACCGACATTCTAGTATCCATCTGGGGTTAAGCCCTAGAAACGGCTGCATATCTAGAAAAATAAGGTAACCTCAAAAATCCGAGCCCAAGACTCCATAAAGGTTATGGATAGGGAGGATTCCTACTCTTAAGTATGTTAAGATAAGGGGTTGTCCAGCTTATGTGAAAAGGTTTCAAAGATAAGTTTGGGACAAAATCTGACAAGTGCAGATTTGTGGGATATCCTAAAGAAAGTTTAGGGTATTATTACTATAATCCTACACGCTGCCTTCTTAGATAAAGGTGTTTATCATTGAAGGAGCTAGTGGGAGGGTAATAGATCTTGAAGGAGTTCAAGAACCACAAAGCACTTTAAGTCGAACCGAGGAACCTGTAGATAGACCTATTGTACCACAACCGAATCGTAAATCTGGAAGAGTACCAAAGATACCTGGGAGGTATGGATTCATCATAGAGGATGATGATGAGGTACGCATCATAGAGGATGATGATCCAGTTATATACAATGAGGCTAAGAGTAGAAGACACTTAGAGAAATGGCAGATGGCCATGAAATCCAAAATGGACTCCATGTATGAGAACCAAGTATAGACTCTGGTTACTCCACCAAAAGACATAGTGTCTAGAGGGTGTATATGGGTCTTTAAATAGAAAGACTAGAGCAAATGGCAAGGTGGAGACCTATAAGACCAGACCTGTTTAAAAGGTTTCAAATAAAGTCAAGGAGTTGACTGTAATAAAACCTTATTATCGGGTAATGCTCAAGTCCATTTGGATTTTGCTTGTGATTGCAGCTTATTACGAAATCTGGAAAAATGGATGTGGAGACGTCCTTCCTCAATGAAGACTTGAGGAGAATGTATGTATGATACAGCCAGAGGAATTTGTTTCAAAGGCTGAAGCAGATCGTGTTTTAAGCTACAATGATCCATTGATGGATTGAAGCAAGCTTCTCAAAGATGGAACATTCGTTTTGATGAGACAATCAAAAGAGTTTGATTTTATCAAAAACAAGAATGAACCTAGTGTGTACAAAAGGGTCAGTGGGAGCGCTGCGACATTCTTGGTATTATATGTTGATATACTACTGATAAGGAATAACACACCAATGCTACAATCAGTAAAGATAAAATTGTCTAAACATTCCTCTATGAATAACTTGGGAGGAACATTCTATAAATTGGGGATATAAATCTATATAGATAGATTTAAAAGGATGTCCGATTTGACCTAAGGATCGTATATTCATTTGATGCTAAAGGCGTTTAGCATGGCAAACTCCAAGAGAGGTCTCATGATGATGAGCCATGGAGTATATCTCTCTAAAATTATCTCCAATTAAAAGAGAGATCGCATGAGTTACTATCATGAATGCAATGAATATACAAGGTCTGATGTTGATCAGTCAGATTCTGGAGAAGATCACTGTAAGACAGTGATGAACATCTTTAAGTACTTAATCCGTATTGAAGATGTAATCATGATTCGTGGTAGGTCTGAATGAAAACAAGAGGGCTAAACATACTCAAGTTTTTCAGACTGACCAAGACGATAACAAATCCACTTTAGGGTAAATTGTTACCTTAAATGGTGGTGCAGTGAATTGGAAAGGTTCCAAACAGGAAAGGTTCCAAACAGCAAAGAGTTGCTGGTTTAGTGACAAAGACAAAGTATATAGCTGTAAATGAAGCTGCAAGTTGATTGTTTGGATGAAAAGTTCATCACAGAACTAGGAATAGTTCCTAAGTCTCATCTTGGATTCAAACATGTGTTGCGGCACTTTCATTTGATTAGTGGAATCATTGAAAGAAGAAAAGTCACTATAGAGATAGTGGACTCTCAAGAACAACATTACATATCCATTTACTGAAGTTTTATCCAAACGGCAGGATGATCGTCACTTAGAGAAAAGGGTATTAGATACCATGACGATTGGCTTTAGTGCAAGTGGGAGATTAAAAGTAGTATGCACACAAGCCAATCATATTTGATATAATGTAGCATATACTTTGTAATCTTATTCGGTTATTAATAAAAGAATTGATTTTCTTAAAAGGCATTTTATATTATCTACATAGTGCTGTTATATTAAATGTGATAAACCCATAGTTTTGAGCAATGCTTTTAGAATCATGATGGTGATCATGCTAATGAGATCTAAATTCTAGATAGCTCACAAACTAAAATCGTTCCTAATCGTTGGATTACTAAAAAGGGGATTAGTGAATTCGGATAGATTAGTACATACGTTGCTTACTCTTAAGAAAAGGATGATTGATCTCATAATCATTTGTGTGGAGACACTAAAGCAAGTATGTAGGTGCTTATTGGAGAATAAGTTCACTGAACGTGGCTCGCTAAGGAATACCTGTGACGCCCCCAAATCTCTACGCTCCCCTGTAGCAGATCTGGTGCTCACGTGGAACTATACAACTATAAATATTCAATAAAATGTGACTTCTAGTTATCCAAGGTTCACAGTATCCCATAACAGGTACTAGTTCCGGCCAGAACGTTGTCTGTGTTTGGATACCCTCACTTAGATACATAGATTCATATCTTATGAATATCTCTTTCATATCAATATTCCCTATCTATCTGACATTCACAGTATTAATGATAAGATTGTCCATATAGGACTCTCAACATCATTTAGATACCCTCATTCAGATGTATAGTTCATATAGACATTGTATTTAAACTTAGTACAACTATTAAAAAAAATTTAAAGATCAGAGTATAAACGCATTCTATAACATAAAGGATCATAATATATTACATCATATTTTGTTTCGCCGGTTTACAACATTCGTTATACTAAGTTATTACACAACAAGTCTTCGAAAGACTTAAAGTATACAACAACAGAAATAAAACTTAATAAGCATGGCTTTTCCCCTTATCAGTCCCGGACGTGCCAGGGATATCACTTACAGCTGCAAAAGAAGATATGCGCAAGAATGAGCTACAAATGCTCAGCAAGTTCATATAAAAATGTAAACACCATGTGTTTGATTTGAAAGATGTCAATGATGTTATAATTGATACTGAGGGTTCTGTACCGGAACCATATATTTCAAATTGTCCTGTCAGTCTTTAATGACTTAGAACCTCTTTGAGTTCGGATATCTGGTAGGTGATCAGCCTCACCAATATCCTAGGAGTATGCATATCATCCTACCACATTTTTGGTCAATTTAAGTTAATTGCCAATATTGGTCAATTCATTGAATTGCCAATTTAAACCTTATCTGAAGGTTTGTCGGACCACCTTCCATCTACGGTGTCCCTATTACTCAGTATAGATGTCGTACCAAAACAATTTGGTTTGACTCAACAATTTTAAGCTCAAACAATCAATAAATGATTTCATTTCTTAAGTTATGCTGAACAAGTAGCAATAACTTCACAATAATCGATAGCAAGACATAAATGAATTGCTTAATATAAATTGAAAAAAAAATTAGGACACTTGCCTTAGCGTAGCTCACTATAATTTTAGTACAATCGGTCAACGCACGTAGTCTACGTATACCAAATAATAAGCGTTAGCACGTATATAAACATGTATCACGCTAATCTAAACAAGTTTCATTAAGGTTCGACGTTGATTCGGTATCTCGGTCGCATCCTTAATGGCTAAACACATAGATTGTTCGATAAAACTTCATTTGGAAGTCTAATTATTAGTCTAAATAATTTAATTATTACTTCTAACATTTTTAGAAGCTTGGTATTATTTTTAAATAATTTTTAGAAGCTTGGAAGTATTTTTAAATAATTTTACAAGCTTAGGAATATTTTTAAATGATTTAATTATCATTTAGAATAATTTTAAAACATTTAATATGTTATTTAAATAATTTAT
Source organism: Aralia elata (assembly GCA_034770075.1). NCBI lineage: Eukaryota > Viridiplantae > Streptophyta > Magnoliopsida > Apiales > Araliaceae > Aralia > Aralia elata. The sequence continues at coordinate 53,856 of JAVJAP010000198.1, read as the reverse complement.
TTATCATTTAGAATATTTTTAGATATTTAAAATATTATTTAAATGATTTATTTATCATTTATAATATTTTTAGAAAGATAGAATATTATTTAAATGATTTATTTTATCATTAATAATATTTTTAGACTTTACTTTATCATTAAAATAATTTATTTATTACTTATAATAATTTTCAAAACTTAATTCAATATTTAAATGATTTATTTATCATTTAAAATAATTTTTAAATACTTAATATATTATTTAAATGATTTATTTATCATTAATAATATTTAAATATTTAATATTTTATTTAATTATTATATATAATAATTTTATTTACCTTAATATCATTTTTAAATAATTAATATAATTATTTAATAATTTAATATCATTTTTAAGTAATTAAAACAATTATTAAATGATTTTTTCATAATTATTAATTATTATTTAATTAAATTAAATAATAATTCAGAATATATAAAAATATTAAAAATAATTTTTTTATAATTAAAAATGAATTTTCGGATTTATTTATTAATTATTAATAATTATTTAATATTTATTTATTATTTTATAATTTATTTAATTAATTTTTATTTAATTTTATTTAAAATCCGTCGCTAAAGGGCTTTAGCGACGGTCTGCTTGATTCCTTAGTTTTCTGGGTTTGCTATGCATTTCGTCGCTAAAGGTGTTCTTCAATGAAGAACAGTTGGTCATGGTCCAACAGGGACTTTTTGACCTCAAATTAGTTCCAACTGGTTTGATGTTTGTGTTTGATTTTTGTTTGTTGTTATAGCCAACATGGCAGTGTACAACGACATAACAAATTCCATCTCAAATTATATCATATCATGCTCTAAATTTGATGGTCAAACCACCGGGTTCAAACTGTTCTTGAGTTTCTGGGTTACCCAGAAACTCAAGCAGTCATAACGGTCAACGCCTTTTTGACCATTAATAACTTTGATTCTGTGTTTTCTAAATGTGTTTTGATGATTCAAGATTGTAGTTTACATACCAAATAACATGTTTTAAAACAAGAAACAACATATTAAATATCATCTAGGTCATTTCTGGGTTGATCAAAAGTCTTGTCAGACTCTGTCAGAATGTTCTTCATGTTTCTGGGTTACCCAGAAACAGTCTATCAGGGTTGGTCAATGGGTTTTGACCATCAATAACTTTCATCCTAGAGATAATTTAACCATGCTACAAGTCGGGCCTTAAAGCTAACATGGCATAGTACTGATTCAAACTTTAAAACACATCAAACAAACATTTTAAGCCGATCAAAAGCTCTGACAAAGTAGCTTGTCATACTGTTCTTGACTGCCAAGAACAGTTTGCTATTTTGGCTTGATTTTCATACCTAGATGTTATGTAAACATGTTTTGACCGCCCAGATCACTTATTAACACATTAACAAGTATTCCTAAACATCTAAAACACAAAAATTTTCCAGGCTTGAAGATCAAACATAAATTAGGGTTTTGTGCACCTTTTCCTTCAAATTTTGATTTCTGGCTTCTGATTCTGAGCTTGTGATTGCTAGGGTTTTGTTTAGGCTGGTTATGAGAGTGTATAGGCTTTGAAATTTCGTGCTTAGCTGACCAGCATCTCATTCTATTTATAGGATGGGAAATTAGGGTTTCCTAAACTAATTTCCAAACTTTACTCCCAAAAATATCTAACTTCTGAACTTGTGCTGCTTGTAATCTGGTGTGACTCACCTACTTAAGCTAGATATTTATAAATATCTGATTTTGTGTTCCTATCTTCTTTTAATTGGTTTAAAAATTTGATTTTTGATTTATTTACTTACTAATTAAATTTGATTTTTGTTAATCATGATTAGGATGTTAATTTAGGATTAGTAATATCCTAATTATGTTTATATAACATAATTATGGTTTTAGATTTCATAAATTAGGGTTATTAAACCAAATTAGGGTTTTAGGGTTTCTAATTAGGGTTTAGGGTTTTTAATCCTACAATTAGGGTTTCAATCTTTCGTTTAGGGTTTAATTTAATCTTAATGATTCATAATTAATATTATGATTCATTATTTAAATCTTAATTATATTAATTAAGATTATTGTACAATACTTAAGGTTTTAATTGATCAATTCGAACAATTATCACCAATTAGGGTTTTCAAATTAGGGTTTCTATTTTAGTTTATCATTTCAAACCCTATTTAACTTATTTTAGAATTTTATCAATTAATATAATATTATATTAATGTTGAAGCACGACAAAGCACTTTGTCAAATCCAAGTACGACACAGCAGCTTACAAAAATAATTTACCGAAACGCTTCTCGGTGAATTTGCCGGAAGCACGACAAATCATTTTGTCCGATTAAGCACGACACAGCTACTTGGCGAAAAATTTTTATTTGACCTAATTGTTTAATAAAATACACAATCACATAATACCAAGTCAGAACAAGAAATTTCCTTTATTAAACACATAATTTACATATACAGATCTTATTAATTTATATAACATAATTATGGTTTTAGATTTCATAAATTAGGGTTATTAAACCAAATTAGGGTTTTAGGGTTTCTAATTAGGGTTTAGGGTTTTTAATCCTACAATTAGGGTTTCAATCTTTCGTTTAGGGTTTAATTTAATCTTAATGATTCATAATTAATATTATGATTCATTATTTAAATCTTAATTATATTAATTAAGATTATTGTACAATACTTAAGGTTTTAATTGATCAATTCGAACAATTATCACCAATTAGGGTTTTCAAATTAGGGTTTCTATTTTAGTTTATCATTTCAAACCCTATTTAACTTATTTTAGAATTTTATCAATTAATATAATATTATATTAATGTTGAAGCACGACAAAGCACTTTGTCAAATCCAAGTACGACACAGCAGCTTACAAAAATAATTTACCGAAACGCTTCTCGGTGAATTTGCCGGAAGCACGACAAATCATTTTGTCCGATTAAGCACGACACAGCTACTTGGCGAAAAATTTTTATTTGACCTAATTGTTTAATAAAATACACAATCACATAATACCAAGTCAGAACAAGAAATTTCGTTTATTAAACACATAATTTACATATACAGATCTTATTAGGGTTCGGAATATTACATTCACCCCCACTAATAAGAATTTCGTCCTCGAAATTTACAGTGCAGTTTATGAAAATAAATGTGGGTAGTTATCTCGCATTTTACTCTCGAGCTCCCACGTAGCTTCCTCGATATTTTGATTTCTTCAGATAACCTTAACTGAAGGTATCTTTTTATTTCGCAATTGCTGTTCTTTCCTATCCACAATTTCAATAGGAATTTCTTCATACGATAAATCCTTCTCGATTTGAATGGGCTCATAATCGATAACGTGTTTATAATCAGGTTTGTACGGTCGTAACACGGACACATGAAACACGTTATGAATATGTTCTAGTTCAGGAGGTAGGGCTACCTCATAGGCTACCTCGCCTATCTTTCTCAATATTTGAAATGGCCCAATAAATCTCGGACTCAATTTGCCCTTCTTGCCGAAACGTATTTTTCCCTTCCACGGAGATACTTTTAAGAATACGTGACTACCGACTTCGAAATCTTGTAATTTCCTGTGTTGATCAGCATATTTCTTCTGGCGATCTTGTGACGCTTGTAATCTTCCCCGTATAATTCGAACTACCTCCGCGGTTTGTTGCACTATTTCAGGTCCTAACATTTGTCGTTCTCCGACCTCGTCCCAACATAAAGGCGTCCTACATTTTCTTCCATATAGGGCTTCAAATGGTGGCATTCCTATGCTGGCATGGTAACTATTGTTGTATGCAAATTCTACCAAAGGTAATTGATCTTCCCAACTTCCCTTGAAATCCATGATGCAAGAGCGCAACATGTCTTCCAATGTTTGAATGGTTCTCTCACTCTGACCGTCAGTTTGTGGATGGTATGCTGTACTTAGTCTCAATTGAGTTCCTAAATTTTTCTGGAGACTTGTCCAAAAATTTGAAGTAAATCGTGGATCTCTGTCTGATACTATAGAAACAGGGACTCCATGTCTAGAAATAATTTCATTGATGTAAAGTCTGGCTAATTGGTCTAGACTGAAGTTGATTTTGATGGGTAGGAAATGAGCTGATTTGGTAAGACGATCTACAATTACCCAAATGGCATTGTGACCTTTCTGTGTGGTTGGAAGGCCAACTACAAAATCCATGGTAATATGCTCCCATTTCCACTCAGGAATTTCTAAGGGTTGTAATAATCCACTTGGTTTCTGATGTTCAGCTTTAACCCTTTGACACGTTAAACATTTGCTTACCCATTCCGCTACTTCTCTCTTCATGTTAGACCACCAAAAATGTTGGCTCAGGTCTTTATACATTTTTGTACTCCCTGGATGTACAGTGAATTTAGAATTATGGGCTTCATTCAGTATTTCATCTTTTAACTCTTGTACTGAAGGTACCCAAATTCTATTTTCGTATCTTAGTACTCCATCCTTATCCATTCTAAACTTAACATGCTTTTCATGAGTCATTTCTGCCTTATACTTCTGACATTCTGCATCCGTTTCCTGTAGTCCTTTGACTTTATCCAATAAAGTCGAACTACCCTCCATGACAAATAACTTCTGGGTAGAGTTAACTGGAACTCTCACCTCAATCTCAAGTTTGTCAAACTCTTTTATCAGTACCTCGTTATTAGTCATCACATTCAATTTCTCCTGGTTCTTCCTACTTAATGCGTCTGCTACGACGTTGGCTTTCCCTGGATGATATAAGATCTCACAATCAAAATCTTTTATCAACTCTAGCCATCTCCTTTGCCTCATATTTAACTCCTTCTGTGTGAAAATATATTTTAGACTCTTGTGATCTGTGTATATTTCACACTTCTCTCCGTACAAGTAATGCCTCCAAATTTTCAAGGCAAATACTACGGCGGCTAACTCCAGGTCATGAGTAGGATATCTCTTCTCATAATCCTTGAGTTGTCTTCTTGATGCATATGCAATCACTTTCCCATGTTGCATTAACACACATCCTAATCCCTTGTGTGATGCATCACTATAAACAACGAGGCCTCCTGTATCATCTGGTAAAGATAACACTGGTGGTGCCATACTTAACCGTTTCTTCAACTCTTGGAAGCTCTCTTCACATTTGTCTGTCCAGACGTACTTCACCGTCTTTCGAGTCAAATTGGTTAGCGGGGTTGTTATCTTTGAAAAATCTTGTATAAAACGCCGATAATACCCTGCTAAACCGAGAAAACTTCTTACTTCTGTTGGAGTTGTTGGTTGTTCCCAATTTACAACCGCTTCTATCTTGGCTGGATCTACCGCTATTCCATTCTTGTCAATTACATGACCTAAGAACTGGACTCGTTCCAACCAAAATTCACATTTGGAAAACTTTGCATAAAGTTGTTCCTTGCGTAATATCTCCAATACGCTTCTTAAGTGTTCAGCATGCTCCTCTTTTGTTCTCGAGTATACTAAAATATCATCGATGAACACTACGACAAATTTGTCTAAGCATGGTTTAAAACACTCTGTTCATTAAGTCCATGAATGCTGCCGGCGCATTTGTTAATCCAAAAGACATCACAAGAAACTCATAATGTCGTTTAGCGTGTCCTAAACGCTGTCTTCGACACATCTTCTTTTCTTACCTTTAATTGATGATAACCCGATCGTAGGTCGATCTTCGAAAAGTATTCGGCCCCTTTCAACTGGTCAAACAGATCATCAATTCGTGGTAAAGGATATTTGTTCTTTATTGTTAACTTATTTAATTCTCTATAATCAATACACAACCTTAATGTTCCATCCTTCTTCTTTACAAACAACACCGGTGCTCCCCAAGGTGAAACACTTGGTTGTATGTACTTTTTATCTAGGAGTTCCTGTAGCTGTACAAGTAACTCTTTCAACTCTACTGGCGCCATTCTGTACGGTGCTTTTGAAACTGGCGCCGTACCAGGTGCTAGATCGATAACAAATTCGATCTCTCTATCCGGAGGTAAACCGGGTAAGTCATCTGGAAACACATCCGGAAATTCTCTAACTACAGGTATTTGCTCTAGCTTTACTCCTTCTTTTCGAGTATCTACTATATATGCCAAATAGCCTGTACAACCCTTCCTCAGCAATCTCTCTGCTTGCATTACTGTCAGATAGTGAGATCGTTTAGGTGAACAGCCTCCTTTAAACACTACTTTTGACTTTGAATCAGTCACTAGATTCACCCGTTTCCGCTGGCAGTCAATTATTGCATTATAATTACCTAGCCAGTCCATGCCTAAGATTATATCAAATTCCCCTAGTTGTATGGGAATGAGGTTCACAAGGAACTTGTGTCCCTTAATCTCTACGGCACAATTCTTATAGATGGTTTTGACGGGAATGATTTCATTGTTTGCGATTTCCACATTAAAAGGTGTGTCTAAATCTTCGCATGGCATTGACAATTTCTTAGCAAAGCTATTAGACACAAATGAACAAGTCGCACCAGAGTCGAACAACACATATGCATTTAAAGTGTCGATAGGGATGATACCTGTTACCACGTCTGGTGCAGCAACAGCATCCCTTGTCGCCATATTAAACGTTCTTGCGGTTGGACGACCTGGACCTCCAGCTCCTGCTACTACCGGTTTGGGGTTATTGTTTGGGATTTGGTTTCCTCCCCCAGATTGGTTCCTATTCCTCGGGCAATACCTAGACACATGCCCCGTTGCACCACAAGTATAGCAGGTAACATTCGGGTTACCCTGACGAGTATTATCATTACTCTTTTTGGGACAGTTAGGGGAAAGATGTCCCTCTTGTCCACAATGGTAACAAGTAATTACCCTATGGCGACACACTCCCTGGTGATTCTTTCCACATGTGGCACAACGTACCACCCTATTATTATTGTTCTGGTTTCTATTGTTGGTGTTATTGTAATTGTTAGTATTGGTGTAATGGTTACCTTCTCCTCACAAAGTTTGTAGGAACAGTGGCATCCCACTTCCTTTTGTTATTGTTAGTACCCCCTGTACTAACTTCTCCTTTCAACTTTTCCTCCCTCATTCAAACTTCTCTTTTCCTTATGAAATTTTATTAACGCTTCATTCTCGTTTTCAGCTATAATAGCTTTCTCGAGAATTTCTGGAAAAGTTCTCACTTGAAATACTGACAATTTGCTACGAATTTGGGGTTTTAATCCATCTTCGTATCTCCTAGTCTTTCTTGCCTCTGTATCAACCTGGTGTGGGGCAAATCTGGCTAATTCATTGAACTTGGCCGTATACTGGGATACAGTAAGTTCTCCTTGTTTCAATTCTAAGAATCGTACCTCCATACGATCCTTCATCGATTGGGGAAAATAATTTTCGAAGAATAATTCCTTAAACCTGGTCCAAGGAATTATATCCTCACCTGCACGAATTTTTGTATTTTCCCACCAATGATTTGCCTCACCCTTGAGGAAGAAGGTGGCAAAGATCGTCTTTTGATCTTCGCCCACGTTAGTTACCCGGAAAAACTTTTCTATCTCGGTAACCCATGTTTGCGCCTCAATTGGTTCCGCGGTTCCCTTAAATTCCGGTGGTCCAACAAGTTTAAAGTCTTTGAATATTGTACCCTGTGGATTAACTGGTGTGGGTTGAGGTGGTGGACGATTTTGTAAGGTTTCTAAAAGGATATTTACTAATTGTTGTGTGGGATTTGGCTCGGTGGTTTCAGTTCGGGCTTGGGCTCTTCGTCCTGATGCCATGGTTCTAAAATATAGAAAAGCAAGTATAAATACAAAGATATGCTTACATAGAACTAACACTTTGATTATATAAACACAACTTGTATATAACATGCAACAGCGATTACATAACCAACTAGTAGTTATACTACTACTAGTTATTACAAGGATTTCCTATTTTACAACTCAAAATTTTGATATCGTACTAAGTACAACACATAAACTCAGACACTACTAAACTGCGCTATTACGCATCCCCTTATCAGCATCTCGTATCATGTGACCGACTACTGCTCTATCAATCATATATTCTTCCTTCGCCTCTTCCACCGGATACCTAAACACTCGTCGCTCTAGGTCATCAAATGCCGCCTTACTCTTCCTATCGGCTCTGTATGCCTGCATCTGTGCCTCCTGTTTCTCCCTCTGTGTGTCCTGAAGGAGTATCCTCAAAACGCCGAGTTGTATCTCGCTCACTCTCCAATAATCCGGCCACTATGTTTGCCCGAGAGTTAGCAGCTTCTAACCCTACTGTTGACTGCTGTACCAACTCGATGACTATCTCTTCGTGTCTTTCGACACTCATCATCTGGCCTGCTCCAATATCCTCCTCAAGATCAGGGTCTACTAACTGCCCATCTACCGGGTTCTCTGCCTCATCTGCCTCTAAGATCTCCTCATCATGAATAAGCTCCTCCTCCTCTGGGTCTTCATCCTCTAAATCTAGTTCAGGGGTAGCTGGCTCGTAATCAGGTACCTCATCGGGCTCACTGTCGGATAACCATCCTATGTGTTGGTTTACTCCAGCCATCCTACAAAAGAATTTTAATTTATTTAGTATCTATGGGAAACAAATTTACACATAAGATAAAGCTTTTAAGATTATTTTATGTATCATTAAGTATTTTACGGACTCAAAGACTATATTCTAAGGTATTTCCTAACTACCTTAGAGCTATAATCTACAGCTCTGATACCAACCTGTGACGCCCCCAAATCTCTACGCTCCCCTGTAGCAGATCTGGTGCTCACGTGGAACTATACAACTATAAATATTCAATAAAATGTGACTTCTAGTTATCCAAGGTTCACAGTATCCCATAACAGGTACTAGTTCCGGCCAGAACGTTGTCTGTGTTTGGATACCCTCACTTAGATACATAGATTCATATCTTATGAATATCTCTTTCATATCAATATTCCCTATCTATCTGACATTCACAGTATTAATGATAAGATTGTCCATATAGGACTCTCAACATCATTTAGATACCCTCATTCAGATGTATAGTTTCATATAGGACATTGTATTTAACTTAGTACAACTATTAAAAAAAATTTAAAGATCAGAGTATAACGCATTCTATAACATAAAGGATCATAATATATTACATCATATTTTGTTCGGTTACAACATTCGTTATACTAAGTTATTACACAACAAGTCTTCGAAAGACTTAAAGTATACAACAACAGAAATAAAACTTAATAAGCATGGCTTTTCCCCTTATCAGTCCCGGACGTGCCAGGGATATCACTTACAGCTGCAAAAGAAGATATGCGCAAGAATGAGCTACAAATGCTCAGCAAGTTCATATAAAAATGTAAACACCATGTGTTTGATTTGAAAGATGTCAATGATGTATAATTGATACTGAGGGTTCTGTACCGGAACCATATATTTCAAATTGTCCTGTCAGTCTTCAATGACTTAGAACCTCTTTGAGTTCGGATATCTGGTAGGTGATCAGCCTCACCAATATCCTAGGAGTATGCATATCATCCTACCACATTTTTGGTCAATTTAAGTTAATTGCCAATATTGGTCAATTCATTGAATTGCCAATTTAAACCTTATCTGAAGGTTTGTCGGACCACCTTCCATCTACGGTGTCCCTATTACTCAGTATAGATGTCGTACCAAAACAATTTGGTTTGACTCAACAATTTTAAGCTCAAACAATCAATAAATGATTTCATTTCTTAAGTTATGCTAAACAAGTAGCAATAACTTCACAATAATTGATAGCAAGACATAAATGAATTGCTTAATATAAATTGAGAAAAAGTTAGGACACTTGCCTTAGCGTAGCTCACTATAATTTTAGTACAATCGGTCAACGCACGTAGTCTACGTATACCAAATAATAAAGCGTTAGCACGTATATAAAACATGTATCACGCTAATCTAAACAAGTTTCATTAAGGTTCGACGTTGATTCGGTATCTCGGTCGCATCCTTAATGGCTAAACACATAGATTGTTCGATAAAACTTCATTTGGAAGTCTAATTATTAGTCTAAATAATTTAATTATTACTTCTAAACATTTTTAGAAGCTTGGTATTATTTTTAAATAATTTTTAGAAGCTTGGAAGTATTTTTAAATAATTTTTACAAGCTTAGGAATATTTTTAAATGATTTAATTATCATTTAGAATAATTTTAAAACATTTAATATGTTATTTAAATAATTTATTTATCATTTAGAATATTTTTTAGATATTTAAAATATTATTTAAATGATTTATTTATCATTTATAATATTTTTAGAAAGATAGAATATTATTTAAATGATTTATTTTATCATTAATAATATTTTTAGACTTTACTTTATCATTAAAATAATTTATTTATTACTTATAATAATTTTCAAAACTTAATTCAATATTTAAATGATTTATTTATCATTTAAAATAATTTTTAAATACTTAATATATTATTTAAATGATTTATTTATCATTAATAATATTTAAATATTTAATATTTTATTTAATTATTATATATAATAATTTTATTTACCTTAATATCATTTTTAAATAATTAATATAATTATTTAATAATTTAATATCATTTTTAAATAATTAAAACAATTATTAAATGATTTTTCATAATTATTAATTTATTATTTAATTAAAATTAAATAATAATTCAGAATATATAAAAATATTAAAAATAATTTTTTTATAATTAAAAATGAATTTTCGGATTTATTTATTAATTATTAATAATTATTTAATATTTATTTTATTATTTTATAATTTATTTAATTAATTTTTATTTAATTTTATTTAAAATCCGTCGCTAAAGGGCTTTAGCGACGGTCTGCTTGATTCCTTAGTTTTCTGGGTTTGCTATGCATTTCGTCGCTAAAGGTGTTCTTCAATGAAGAACAGTTGGTCATGGTCCAACAGGGACTTTTGACCTCAAATTAGTTCCAACTGGTTTGATGTTTGTGTTTGATTTTTGTTTGTTGTTATAGCCAACATGGCAGTGTACAACGACATAACAAATTCCATCTCAAATTATATCATATCATGCTCTAAATTTGATGGTCAAACCACCGGGTTCAAACTGTTCTTGAGTTTCTGGGTTACCCAGAAACTCAAGCAGTCATAACGGTCAACGCCTTTTGACCATTAATAACTTTGATTCTGTGTTTTCTAAATGTGTTTTGATGATTCAAGATTGTAGTTTACATACCAAATAACATGTTTAAAACAAGAAACAACATATTAAATATCATCTAGGTCATTTCTGGGTTGATCAAAAGTCTTGTCAGACTCTGTCAGAATGTTCTTCATGTTTCTGGGTTACCCAGAAACAGTCTATCAGGGTTGGTCAATGGGTTTTGACCATCAATAACTTTCATCCTAGAGATAATTTAACCATGCTACAAGTCGGGCCTTAAAGCTAACATGGCATAGTACTGATTCAAACTTTTTTAAAAACACATCAAACAAACATTTTAAGCCGATCAAAAGCTCTGACAAAGTAGCTTGTCAGACTGTTCTTGACTGCCAAGAACAGTTTGCTATTTTGGCTTGATTTTCATACCTAGATGTTATGTAAACATGTTTTGACCGCCCAGATCACTTATTAACACATTAACAAGTATTCCTAAACATCTAAAACACAAAAATTTTCCAGGCTTGAAGATCAAACATAAATTAGGGTTTTGTGCACCTTTTCCTTCAAATTTTGATTTCTGGCTTCTGATTCTGAGCTTGTGATTGCTAGGGTTTGTTTAGGCTGGTTATGAGAGTGTATAGGCTTTGAAATTTCGTGCTTAGCTGACCAGCATCTCATTCTATTTATAGGATGGGAAATTAGGGTTTCCTAAACTAATTTCCAAACTTTACTCCCAAAAATATCTAACTTCTGAACTTGTGCTGCTTGTAATCTGGTGTGACTCACCTACTTAAGCTAGATATTTATAAATATCTGATTTTGTGTTCCTATCTTCTTTTAATTGGTTTAAAAATTTGATTTTTGATTTATTTACTTACTAATTAAATTTGATTTTTGTTAATCATGATTAGGATGTTAATTTAGGATTAGTAATATCCTAATTATGTTTATATAACATAATTATGGTTTTAGATTTCATAAATTAGGGTTATTAAACCAAATTAGGGTTTTAGGGTTTCTAATTAGGGTTTAGGGTTTTTAATCCTACAATTAGGGTTTCAATCTTTCGTTTAGGGTTTAATTTAATCTTAATGATTCATAATTAATATTATGATTCATTATTTAAATCTTAATTATATTAATTAAGATTATTGTACAATACTTAAGGTTTTAATTGATCAATTCGAACAATTATCACCAATTAGGGTTTTCAAATTAGGGTTTCTATTTTAGTTTATCATTTCAAACCCTATTTAACTTATTTTAGAATTTTATCAATTAATATAATATTATATTAATGTTGAAGCACGACAAAGCACTTTGTCAAATCCAAGTACGACACAGCAGCTTACAAAAATAATTTACCGAAACGCTTCTCGGTGAATTTGCCGGAAGCACGACAAATCATTTTGTCCGATTAAGCACGACACAGCTACTTGGCGAAAAATTTTTATTTGACCTAATTGTTTAATAAAATACACAATCACATAATACCAAGTCAGAACAAGAAATTTCCTTTATTAAACACATAATTTACATATACAGATCTTATTAGGGTTCGGAATATTACATTCACCCCCACTAATAAGAATTTCGTCCTCGAAATTTACAGTGCAGTTTATGAAAATAAATGTGGGTAGTTATCTCGCATTTTACTCTCGAGCTCCCACGTAGCTTCCTCGATATTTTGATTTCTCCAGATAACCTTAACTGAAGGTATCTTTTTATTTCGCAATTGCTGTTCTTTCCTATCCACAATTTCAATAGGAATTTCTTCATACGATAAATCCTTCTCGATTTGAATGGGCTCATAATCGATAACGTGTTTATAATCAGGTTTGTACGGTCGTAACACGGACACATGAAACACGTTATGAATATGTTCTAGTTCAGGAGGTAGGGCTACCTCATAGGCTACCTCGCCTATCTTTCTCAATATTTGAAATGGCCCAATAAATCTCGGACTCAATTTGCCCTTCTTGCCGAAACGTATTTTTCCCTTCCACGGAGATACTTTTAAGAATACGTGACTACCGACTTCGAAATCTTGTAATTTCCTGTGTTGATCAGCATATTTCTTCTGGCGATCTTGTGACGCTTGTAATCTTCCCCGTATAATTCGAACTACCTCCGCGGTTTGTTGCACTATTTCAGGTCCTAACATTTGTCGTTCTCCGACCTCGTCCCAACATAAAGGCGTCCTACATTTTCTTCCATATAGGGCTTCAAATGGTGGCATTCCTATGCTGGCATGGTAACTATTGTTGTATGCAAATTCTACCAAAGGTAATTGATCTTCCCAACTTCCCTTGAAATCCATGATGCAAGAGCGCAACATGTCTTCCAATGTTTGAATGGTTCTCTCACTCTGACCGTCAGTTTGTGGATGGTATGCTGTACTTAGTCTCAATTGAGTTCCTAAATTTTTCTGGAGACTTGTCCAAAAATTTGAAGTAAATCGTGGATCTCTGTCTGATACTATAGAAACAGGGACTCCATGTCTAGAAATAATTTCATTGATGTAAAGTCTGGCTAATTGGTCTAGACTGAAGTTGATTTTGATGGGTAGGAAATGAGCTGATTTGGTAAGACGATCTACAATTACCCAAATGGCATTGTGACCTTTCTGTGTGGTTGGAAGGCCAACTACAAAATCCATGGTAATATGCTCCCATTTCCACTCAGGAATTTCTAAGGGTTGTAATAATCCACTTGGTTTCTGATGTTCAGCTTTAACCCTTTGACACGTTAAACATTTGCTTACCCATTCCGCTACTTCTCTCTTCATGTTAGACCACCAAAAATGTTGGCTCAGGTCTTTATACATTTTTGTACTCCCTGGATGTACAGTGAATTTAGAATTATGGGCTTCATTCAGTATTTCATCTTTTAACTCTTGTACTGAAGGTACCCAAATTCTATTTTCGTATCTTAGTACTCCATCCTTATCCATTCTAAACTTAACATGCTTTTCATGAGTCATTTCTGCCTTATACTTCTGACATTCTGCATCCGTTTCCTGTAGTCCTTTGACTTTATCCAATAAAGTCGAACTACCCTCCATGACAAATAACTTCTGGGTAGAGTTAACTGGAACTCTCACCTCAATCTCAAGTTTGTCAAACTCTTTTATCAGTACCTCGTTATTAGTCATCACATTCAATTTCTCCTGGTTCTTCCTACTTAATGCGTCTGCTACGACGTTGGCTTTCCCTGGATGATATAAGATCTCACAATCAAAATCTTTTATCAACTCTAGCCATCTCCTTTGCCTCATATTTAACTCCTTCTGTGTGAAAATATATTTTAGACTCTTGTGATCTGTGTATATTTCACACTTCTCTCCGTACAAGTAATGCCTCCAAATTTTCAAGGCAAATACTACGGCGGCTAACTCCAGGTCATGAGTAGGATATCTCTTCTCATAATCCTTGAGTTGTCTTGATGCATATGCAATCACTTTCCCATGTTGCATTAACACACATCCTAATCCCTTGTGTGATGCATCACTATAAACAACGAGGCCTCCTGTATCATCTGGTAAAGATAACACTGGTGCCATACTTAACCGTTTCTTCAACTCTTGGAAGCTCTCTTCACATTTGTCTGTCCAGACGTACTTCACCGTCTTTCGAGTCAAATTGGTTAGCGGGGTTGTTATCTTTGAAAAATCTTGTATAAAACGCCGATAATACCCTGCTAAACCGAGAAAACTTCTTACTTCTGTTGGAGTTGTTGGTTGTTCCCAATTTACAACCGCTTCTATCTTGGCTGGATCTACCGCTATTCCATTCTTGTCAATTACATGACCTAAGAACTGGACTCGTTCCAACCAAAATTCACATTTGGAAAACTTTGCATAAAGTTGTTCCTTGCGTAATATCTCCAATACGCTTCTTAAGTGTTCAGCATGCTCCTCTTTTGTTCTCGAGTATACTAAAATATCATCGATGAACACTACGACAAATTTGTCTAAGCATGGTTTAAACACTCTGTTCATTAAGTCCATGAATGCTGCCGGCGCATTTGTTAATCCAAAAGACATCACAAGAAACTCATAATGTCCGTAGCGTGTCCTAAACGCTGTCTTCGGCACATCTTCTTTTCTTACCTTTAATTGATGATAACCCGATCGTAGGTCGATCTTCGAAAAGTATTCGGCCCCTTTCAACTGGTCAAACAGATCATCAATTCGTGGTAAAGGATATTTGTTCTTTATTGTTAACTTATTTAATTCTCTATAATCAATACACAACCTTAATGTTCCATCCTTCTTCTTTACAAAACAACACCGGTGCTCCCCAAGGTGAAACACTTGGTTGTATGTACTTTTTATCTAGGAGTTCCTGTAGCTGTACAAGTAACTCTTTCAACTCTACTGGCGCCATTCTGTACGGTGCTTTTGAAACTGGCGCCGTACCAGGTGCTAGATCGATAACAAATTCGATCTCTCTATCCGGAGGTAAACCGGGTAAGTCATCTGGAAACACATCCGGAAATTCTCTAACTACAGGTATTTGCTCTAGCTTTACTCCTTCTTTTCGAGTATCTACTATATATGCCAAATAGCCTGTACAACCCTTCCTCAGCAATCTCTCTGCTTGCATTACTGTCAGATAGTGAGATCGTTTAGGTGAACAACCTCCTTTAAACACTACTTTTGACTTTGAATCAGTCACTAGATTCACCCGTTTCCGCTGGCAGTCAATTATTGCATTATAATTACCTAGCCAGTCCATGCCTAAGATTATATCAAATTCCCCTAGTTGTATGGGAATGAGGTTCACAAGGAACTTGTGTCCCTTAATCTCTACGGCACAATTCTTATAGATGGTTTTGACGGGAATGATTTCATTGTTTGCGATTTCCACATTAAAAGGTGTGTCTAAATCTTCGCATGGCATTGACAATTTCTTAGCAAAGCTATTAGACACAAATGAACAAGTCGCACCAGAGTCGAACAACACATATGCATTTAAAGTGTCGATAGGGATGATACCTGTTACCACGTCTGGTGCAGCAACAGCATCCCTTGTCGCCATATTAAACGTTCTTGCGGTTGGACGACCTGGACCTCCAGCTCCTGCTACTACCGGTTTGGGGTTATTGTTTGGGATTTGGTTTCCTCCCCCAGATTGGTTCCTATTCCTCGGGCAATACCTAGACACATGCCCCGTTGCACCACAAGTATAGCAGGTAACATTCGGGTTACCCTGACGAGTATTATCATTACTCTTTTTGGGACAGTTAGGGGAAAGATGTCCCTCTTGTCCACAATGGTAACAAGTAATTACCCTATGGCGACACACTCCCTGGTGATTCTTTCCACATGTGGCACAACGTACCACCCTATTATTATTGTTCTGGTTTCTATTGTTGGTGTTATTGTAATTGTTATTATTGTTGTAATTGTTACCTCTCCTCACAAAGTTTGTAGGAACAGTGGCATCCCACTTCCTTTTGTTATTGTTAGTACCCCCTGTACTAACTTCTCCTTTCAACTTTCCTCCCTCATTCAAACTTCTCTTTTCCTTATGAAATTTTATTAACGCTTCATTCTCGTTTTCAGCTATAATAGCTTTCTCGAGAATTTCTGGAAAAGTTCTCACTTGAAATACTGACAATTTGCTACGAATTTGGGGTTTTAATCCATCTTCGTATCTCCTAGTCTTTCTTGCCTCTGTATCAACCTGGTGTGGGGCAAATCTGGCTAATTCATTGAACTTGGCCGTATACTGGGATACAGTAAGTTCTCCTTGTTTCAATTCTAAGAATCGTACCTCCATACGATCCTTCATCGATTGGGGAAAATAATTTTCGAAGAATAATTCCTTAAACCTGGTCCAAGGAATTATATCCTCACCTGCACGAATTTTTGTATTTTCCCACCAATGATTTGCCTCACCCTTGAGGAAGAAGGTGGCAAAGATCGTCTTTTGATCTTCGCCCACGTTAGTTACCCGGAAAAACTTTTCTATCTCGGTAACCCATGTTTGCGCCTCAATTGGTTCCGCGGTTCCCTTAAATTCCGGTGGTCCAACAAGTTTAAAGTCTTTGAATATTGTACCCTGTGGATTAACTGGTGTGGGTTGAGGTGGTGGACGATTTTGTAAGGTTTCTAAAAGGATATTTACTAATTGTTGTGTGGGATTTGGCTCGGTGGTTTCAGTTCGGGCTTGGGCTCTTCGTCCTGATGCCATGGTTCTAAAATATAGAAAAGCAAGTATAAATACAAAGATATGCTTACATAGAACTAACACTTTGATTATATAAACACAACTTGTATATAACATGCAACAGCGATTACATAACCGACTAGTAGTTATACTACTACTAGTTATTACAAGGATTTCCTATTTTACAACTCAAAATTTTGATATCGTACTAAGTACAACACATAAACTCAGACACTACTAAACTGCGCTATTACGCATCCCCTTATCAACATCTCGTATCATGTGACCGACTACTGCTCTATCAATCATATATTCTTCCTTCGCCTCTTCCACCGGATACCTAAACACTCGTCGCTCTAGGTCATCAAATGCCGCCTTACTCTTCCTATCGGCTCTGTATGCCTGCATCTGTGCCTCCTGTTTCTCCCTCTGTGTGTCCTGAAGGAGTATCCTCAAACGCCGAGTTGTATCTCGCTCACTCTCCAATAATCCGGCCACTATGTTTGCCCGAGAGTTAGCAGCTTCTAACCCTACTGTTGACTGCTGTACCAACTCGATGACTATCTCTTCGTGTCTTTCGACACTCATCATCTGGCCTGCTCCAATATCCTCCTCAAGATCAGGGTCTACTAACTGCCCATCTACCGGGTTCTCTGCCTCATCTGCCTCTAAGATCTCCTCATCATGAATAAGCTCCTCCTCCTCTGGGTCTTCATCCTCTAAATCTAGTTCAGGGGTAGCTGGCTCGTAATCAGGTACCTCATCGGGCTCACTGTCGGATAACCATCCTATGTGTTGGTTTACTCCAGCCATCCTACAAAAGAATTTTAATTTATTTAGTATCTATGGGAAACAAATTTACACATAAGATAAAGCTTTTAAGATTATTTTATGTATCATTAAGTATTTTACGGACTCAAAGACTATATTCTAAGGTATTTCCTAACTACCTTAGAGCTATAATCTACAGCTCTGATACCAACCTGTGACGCCCCCAAATCTCTACGCTCCCCTGTAGCAGATCTGGTGCTCACGTGGAACTATACAACTATAAATATTCAATAAAATGTGACTTCTAGTTATCCAAGGTTCACAGTATCCCATAACAGGTACTAGTTCCGGCCAGAACGTTGTCTGTGTTTGGATACCCTCACTTAGATACATAGATTCATATCTTATGAATATCTCTTTCATATCAATATTCCCTATCTATCTGACATTCACAGTATTAATGATAAGATTGTCCATATAGGACTCTCAACATCATTTAGATACCCTCATTCAGATGTATAGTTCATATAGACATTGTATTTAACTTAGTACAACTATTAAAAAAAATTTAAAGATCAGAGTATAACGCATTCTATAACATAAAGGATCATAATATATTACATCATATTTTGTTCGGTTACAACATTCGTTATACTAAGTTATTACACAACAAGTCTTCGAAAGACTTAAAGTATACAACAACAGAAATAAAACTTAATAAGCATGGCTTTTCCCCTTATCAGTCCCGGACGTGCCAGGGATATCACTTACAGCTGCAAAAGAAGATATGCGCAAGAATGAGCTACAAATGCTCAGCAAGTTCATATAAAAATGTAAACACCATGTGTTTGATTTGAAAGATGTCAATGATGTATAATTGATACTGAGGGTTCTGTACCGGAACCATATATTTCAAATTGTCCTGTCAGTCTTCAATGACTTAGAACCTCTTTGAGTTCGGATATCTGGTAGGTGATCAGCCTCACCAATATCCTAGGAGTATGCATATCATCCTACCACATTTTTGGTCAATTTAAGTTAATTGCCAATATTGGTCAATTCATTGAATTGCCAATTTAAACCTTATCTGAAGGTTTGTCGGACCACCTTCCATCTACGGTGTCCCTATTACTCAGTATAGATGTCGTACCAAAACAATTTGGTTTGACTCAACAATTTTAAGCTCAAACAATCAATAAATGATTTCATTTCTTAAGTTATGCTGAACAAGTAGCAATAACTTCACAATAATTGATAGCAAGACATAAATGAATTGCTTAATATAAATTGAGAAAAAGTTAGGACACTTGCCTTAGCGTAGCTCACTATAATTTTAGTACAATCGGTCAACGCACGTAGTCTACGTTTTCCAAATAATAAGCGTTAGCACGTATATAAACATGTATCACGCTAATCTAAACAAGTTTCATTAAGGTTCGACGTTGATTCGGTATCTCGGTCGCATCCTTAATGGCTAAACACATAGATTGTTCGATAAAACTTCATTTGGAAGTCTAATTATTAGTCTAAATAATTTAATTATTACTTCTAACATTTTTAGAAGCTTGGTATTATTTTTAAATAATTTTTAGAAGCTTGGAAGTATTTTTAAATAATTTTACAAGCTTAGGAATATTTTTAAATGATTTAATTATCATTTAGAATAATTTTAAAACATTTAATATGTTATTTAAATAATTTATTTATCATTTAGAATATTTTTAGATATTTAAAATATTATTTAAATGATTTATTTATCATTTATAATATTTTTAGAAAGATAGAATATTATTTAAATGATTTATTTTATCGTTAATAATATTTTTAGACTTTACTTTATCATTAAAATAATTTATTTATTACTTATAATAATTTTCAAAACTTAATTCAATATTTAAATGATTTATTTATCATTTAAAATAATTTTTAAATACTTAATATATTATTTAAATGATTTATTTATCATTAATAATATTTAAATATTTAATATTTTATTTAATTATTATATATAATAATTTTATTTACCTTAATATCATTTTTAAATAATTAATATAATTATTTAATAATTTAATATCATTTTTAAATAATTAAAACAATTATTAAATGATTTTTCATAATTATTAATTATTATTTAATTAAATTAAATAATAATTCAGAATATATAAAAATATTAAAAATAATTTTTTTATAATTAAAAATGAATTTTCGGATTTATTTATTAATTATTAATAATTATTTAATATTTATTTATTATTTTATAATTTATTTAATTAATTTTTATTTAATTTTATTTAAAATCCGTCGCTAAAGGGCTTTAGCGACGGTCTGCTTGATTCCTTAGTTTTCTGGGTTTGCTATGCATTTCGTCGCTAAAGGTGTTCTTCAATGAAGAACAGTTGGTCATGGTCCAACAGGGACTTTTGACCTCAAATTAGTTCCAACTGGTTTGATGTTTGTGTTTGATTTTTGTTTGTTGTTATAGCCAACATGGCAGTTGTAGACACCCAAATTTTGCGTTTCCTTCTACTAACCATGACAGGAGGGCGAAATCGTCAATTGAACCAGCTTGCAGGAGCAGAAGAGCGGGAACAAGGGCAAGCGCCCGACACCACCGCAATGATTTGGGCAGCCCAAGTTTACGTGACAATAAAGCCGTCCGAGGCAGGCATTTCCGAATGAGGTGGCACGTCTCCCGGAAGTTCCCGGACTGCGAAATACGAGCCTGCCAGCGAAAACCGACGTTGCGGTACGAAAATCGAAGCGTGGCACGAAAATCGAGAAAGTCAAGCCCGCCAGCCGCGGATAGATCTGCGGCCAAGTGGGTGCGCCAGCACGAAAACCGGGAAATCAGCACTCAGCAGCTGAGTGCGATGGGAGGCGTGCCAGCTGGCCAGCCGCAGATCCATCTGCGGCCAGCCGCAGATAGATCTGCGGCTGGCTCTGGCCAGCCTATTTAAGCCAGCTTCGGCAGCATACAGGAGGTTCAGCAAAAATTTTGGAGAAGAAGAAGAAAAACAGCAAACAGCAGCACGGATTTTGAGAGAAAAATAGTAGATTTTGCAACAAAAATAGGAAGAAAAGAGAGGAAGAAGAAAGGAATTTTACTCCTTTAATTTTGATTGTATCAAATATATTTCTCATCCTATTCAAATACCAAGATTTCATCCTTTTTGAGATCATTTTGCAAGGTAAAAATTCCTTTTTTGCATAACAATTCATTCCTCTTATTTGCTTAAATGGGATGTAGTTTTCATGTATATTGTTGAACAATCATGGATTATGGATTATTAAGGAGGGTTCCATCGGAACAAAATTCTTCCTAATAACCCGAGGATATCCAATTGATAAAATTTCTAGCTTGTTTGTGATAATTTAGTGGATGTAATTTATTTAGATTGTCATTTCCGGATATCATGGTATATTAGATAAACCCGGGTTGGTTAGTTATGTAATATTCATTTTGTAGGCATGTATTAATCTCGTGTGAGCCTAGGAAAGCGACCCCGTGGTCCAAAATCCGATGATGGACATGTCTTGATGTATGTAGTAGAGATGATGTAGCCTCCTTGTAACATGTAACCGTCGGGCCTTAAAACGACGCCAAAGCGAGAATCGGGTTTAAGGCCCCGAAATAGTAAAATTTGTGATTGTTGGCGTTCGGGGACATTTTGATGGCTTACATGCCCATGAATAGCCCCAACGCATTTTAATGCTTGATTTGATTTACGACATGAAATTGATTTCAAAGCTAAATGATAAAATTTTCATAAAATCAATCAAAGTAGGATATTAGAATCACGAGGTTAAAATTTGAGAAACGTTAATGAATGTCGATTCCTATCTAACGAGAAAGCTAAAGGAAAAAAATCGTTTTCCAAAAACAACACACGAAATGATTTTATAAATAATTGATGTTTTATTAAATCTTTGTGCATAGGGTGAAAGAGATCCTAGAAATTGCCCATCATTTTATGAAAGCAACGTATAGATCTCGATTCCTATTTTGACGAAGGTTTTTTAAAACTCTTGTTTTGTTAAAACGACACTTAAAGAAAATCTCATAGTTTTGATAATTAAAATCAAAACCTTTCTTATAAAGCTTTCTCGTGTATGCCGAAAAGACATTCCGAAGCATTCTCAAAGTAAAACACGATTTTCCCTAAAAATCCAAATGATTCTTTCATACAAACTCACCACAACATTCACATAAGCACACATACACACACACGCACGCACATACACACACATTTCATGAATTAAAGGATAGGAGAAGCATCAAGATTGCGGTAACCGTGTTTCACGGAAGTCGAGGGGTGCCTAACACCTTCCCCTCACTTAAACAAGCCCCCGAACTCTATGAATCCCGATTCGCAGACCAATTAATTCGGAGTCACATATGAGCCAGCGATTTATAAAACACGAAAATTCGGATGAGTTGGTACATCCATTTCAAATATACCAACTGGCGACTCTGGTTAATTGGCTCATCATAAAACACGATTTTTCAAAACCCCGTCGACATCAATGCCGACCTTTTCCAAAAAATCATTAAATCAAAAGGCTAAAATTGGAAAAGACTAAAAGGACTCGAGAAGCGAAAACCCGGCGTCGACAGCTGGCGACTCTGCTGGGGACATTAGAGGGCTTAAGCCGCGTTCAAATCTTGATGCTATCCTATCCTTTAAAATTCATAAAATGTGTGTGCATGCGATATTTTGATTTTTTACTTTTTGTTTTGCGAATGTGTGTTTTGTCCAATAAATGAATGATTGAATGGAATGGCTTTACTTTAAAGAAATCATTTGCATACGGTGAGGACGATGAATGTGAATGTATGTTGAGAGAGTACCTCCTCCTGAGGCGAACCTGTCGGTTGCTTATTACTGGACTCGATGGGGCTGCTCCCCGGAGATGGCTCAGGAAACGCACCACTCAAATCCGCTCCAATCGAAAGGGCTCAAACGAGTAGATTGCGAAGATTTGGGAACCTTCATGCCGAAAAGCCCGTGAGAGTAACCCTAGGATAGGTCAGCCTCAGAATAACCCAACGCAGGAAAAGTCTCTTCATGCCTTTTTTCGTTTATATGTCTAAATGTCATAATCCCATTGCAAAATATTCATATATGCTTCCCCCTTTATGACAAAAGAAAATACTAACCTCTGTGTTTTGCAGGGAACGACCCGGGAAGCATAATAAATTGTATCTAGCATGCAGTGTCTCAATAAAGGACCGCTAACGTGTTGTTTTGCAGAAAAAGATTAAAAAACCCAAAAAACACACAAAAATTTACAGTTTTAGCATGCATCCATGTTTTCATTTCCCCGGGACTAAACTTCGAACCGTTGCTTTGTAGGATTGCTCCTCAAACCCGTTCGCAGTCTAAGAAAGCCCAGGTCTCTACATCTGAAATGGCTGATCTTCCTAACCATAATTCCATATCTCGGGAGGAGTTTGATGACTTCAAAAAACAGATGATGGAAATGGCCACAATGCTAAAAGAACAGTTCCTACTCAGACAGGATCCGCCAAGCCAAGGACCACATAATATTCCACCACCAGGGGGTGACCAGAATCCTCCTAAAAATGTTGTGAACCTGGGTAGGGATGACCAACCCCGACTCAAGGACGAGCCAGTCATCCCAAAGGCCGTTCCCATACCTAGCAGGACAGTGATTACTATCCCAGAGGAAGGGGACCATGACGACCTTCGGAGAAAAATGAAATACATGGAGGAAACCATCCAATCTCTAAAGGGCATAGGCTCCCTGGGCAGGGTTAATTACTCAGACCTGTGTGTTTTCCCCGGGGCCAGATATCCAGAAAAGTTCAAAGTTCCCGAGTTTGAAAAATACAATGGAAAGGGAGACCCCTATACACACTTGAAAATCTACATTGGAGAACTCGGGTCTTATGCCGAAGACGAGGGGTTAAGAATGCAGCTATTTCAGAAAAGCTTAACAGGGGAGGCAAGAATATGGTATGCCCGCCTCGACAACGCCCGAATCCACAACTGGGAGGAATTGGCCCATACTTTCTTAACCCAATACAGCTTTCAGGCCCAGATGGCTCTTGACAGGTACCAAATGACAAAGGTTAAAAAACAGCCTAGGGAATCCTTTAGGGAATATGCGCAAAGATGGAGGGGCATGGCTGCCCAGGTAACTCCCCCGATGAGCGAATCAGAGATGGTAATGACCTTTGTAGACATTCAGGAGGCACCGTATTATGAGAGGGTCATCTCGGGGATTGGAAGACCTTTTGCGGAAATGATTAAACATGGAGAGATGGTTGACATGGGGTTGAAATCGGGTAAAATCCGGGATCTTACTGCTTTAGAAACTGCTGCCGAGCAAATACAAAATGGAAACTATGGCAGCACTTCCCGGAGAGTCCAAAAGAGGAAGGAAGAGGATGTCTCCCTCGTCCTACAAGGGTCGTCCAGTAAAGCAGAAAGCCATCTTCCGGTACAGGTACAGAGGGGAGGGCAATCCCGACAGCCCAATTTCTCAGATCAAAGAGCAGAGGGGCGAAGAAGATATGAGGCATCGCAAAACCGAGTATTCACCCCGCTCGGGGAGCCGCTTGAACGAGTATTAGCGGTATTAGTAGCCCAAAAGAAGATTGTTGGTATGGCACCCCCGAGTGACCCAAAGGGTAGACGGTTTGACCCGAGCAAGCGGTGTGCATACCACTCCAGTTCCCCGGGTCATGATACACAGGATTGTTGGACGTTGAAAGCATCGAATCCAAAACCTGATTGACAACGGAGAAATTGTGGTGGAACAGCCAGACTCCCCGAATGTTAAGGCAAATCCCCTGCCAAGACATGATGGAGGGGGAGTCAATGCGACGGAGGCGAGTGAGGCGGGGGAGCCGCCAAGGTTGAACTATGTGCAGAAAATTGAGGAAATGGTCAACGTAATACATGGTTATGAGAATGCGAGGGTAACACCCATCAGGTTGATAGGGGTCAATACGAATAACATAGAGGGACCTATCAAGTTGACAGCTCCGAGGCCCCTCATTTTTGCTGCAAGGCCACAACTCCCTATCAGTAGTCTGAAGACTGTACCCTGGAATTACGGGGGAATACCCGAGGAAGCGGTCAGTTGTGCTTCCGTGACGACCAAGGGGAACCCCTTATATCTGCCCGGGCGAGTCCTTGAGAGCCAAAAGAGAAAAAATGAAGAGGTTTCCGAGGAAAGGGCCATAGAGTTTTTGAAAAGGATGGATCACCCAGAAACGAGGGGGATCCAGATTTTAAATGAGGAATCAACCCTAACATCAGTCATGGACTTGGTGTTGTCATCCAATGAGCATTGCAAAACCCTGATGAAGGTTCTGGAGGAGGCATTTGTGTCCAAAGAAATTAGTGAGGAGGGTTTCGGCCGGTTGGTAGGCCACTTATTGGAAACCGATGCAATATCCTTTACAGATGAGGACATTCCCGAAGAGGGAAGGGGGCACCGAAAACCGCTTACACATCGCGGTAATCTCCTCAGGATATGTCATGAATGGGGTGCTGATCGACGGGGGATCGGCATTGAATATATGTCCTCTCAGCACGCTGAAGAAAATGAACATCAGTCCCAAGCGCCTGCGGGCCAGTCATGTGGTGGTTCGGGCTTTTGACGGATCCCGGAGGGACACCATCGGGGAGATAGAATTGCCAGTGGAGATAGGGCCCTGTACTTTTGATATCTCCTTCCAAGTCCTAGATATCACGGCAAGCTACAACCTGCTGTTAGGGAGGCCGTGGATACACATGGCCGGGGCAGTTCCTTCCACGCTCCACCAACAAATCAAGTTGATCATCGATGGGAATCTGGTAACAATCTCGGCCGAATGTGATGACCCTTCTCCTCCCAGGAGTGGCCTACCAGTAATCAATGTGGATGAGTCAGCGGCGCCTGCCAGCTTTCAAGCACTAGAGATTAGCACTCCCCATTATAGATGCCTGGGAGCTCCAGCTGTGAAACCAAGGGTCTCTCCGGAACTCACCTTTGTGGCAAGGGAAATGATTAAAATGAACTTCCAACCTGGACAGGGACTAGGGAAAAGCAGTCAGGGAATCACCGAGCCCATCCACCTACCACAGCAGATAGGCAAAGCAGGATTGGGATACCATGTGGGCGCAGTGCGGGGACACCGTCAGGGTGCGACTCCGATTCGACTAGTTGGCAGTCCAGTGACCAAAGTCGACAATAAGCAGGGGATCAGCGGACCTGTGATTGGGGCAGGGAATGAAGAGTTAACCCCCACACGTAATGAGTCGGCCCGGAGGGAAAGTTTCCTGCAGGAGGTCGCAAAGGAGTTTGAAACCAAATGTTATATCCCCGGACAATCAACAAGCAGTAAGGAGGGGACGAATGTTATCGCGCCACCGGGAGCCCAACAGGTTGTGCCTGTCATCGATTGGGCAGGGCTGATTATTCCTGGAAAAGATATGGAGAAGGATTCAGGCGACGTATCCGTAATCATCGGGGAGGTGTCCGATGTGAGGCCCTCCTTTATCCAGCGCATTCCAGCTGACCTGACCATCGACAATTGGACCCAGAAACCCGTGATATCCAAACAGGGGTAAAACTCGACGTCAGGGTGATTGACCCCAGATGATGGGGGAATGAAGAAGTTTATTTTTGTTGTTGTTTTATTTCTGCATCATTATGTCGTTTCTTCGTGTTATTTGAAATTGCGATCGTCGTGAAAAAATGATTTATATATGACAAGTATTTTGTTTCATGTCAGGTGTACCAATTTGAGTAATCCTTGCCTAACAAATGGTCTTTCAAATTTGAATGATGATTATGATTTTGACATTGAGCTGGATTTCGATTTAATGGGCATTGAACAAGATGAGACAGATTACGACGACGCACCTGAAGAGATCAAAGGATGGGTCGAAGATAAACCCAAACCCAATTTGGACCAAACCATCACTATAGATATCGGAACCCCTGACAATCCAAAAGAACTCAAGATAGGGACAGACCTTACCCCCAGCCAAAAAGCGGAAATAATTGAGTTACTAAGACAATATGAGGATGTTTTTGCCTGGTCGCACGAGGATATGATTGGCTTGTCCACCGACATTGTGGTACACCGATTACCCATCAAGGAGGGTTTCAGGCCTGTCAAGCAGAAACTGAGGAAGTTGAAACCTGAGTGGAGCTTAAAAGTGAAGGAAGAGATCATCAAGCAGTTCAGGGCGGGAATCATTATGGTATCTACTTACCCGGAATGGCTATCCAATGTAGTCCCAGTAGCTAAGCCTGGAGGAAAAGTGAGGGTATGTGTAGACTACAGAGATCTAAACAAGGCCAGTCTCAAGGACAACTTCCCGGTGCCTTTTATACACATCCTGGTGGATAACACAGCCCAGTACGAAATGTACTCTTTTGTGGATTGCTTCGCAGGATATCATCAGATAATGGTGGCGGAGGAAGATCGGGAAAAGACCGCATTCATCACCCCCTGGGGCACTTTCTGCTACAGACGACTGGCTTTCGGGCTCACAAATGCAGGGGCTACTTATCAGAGAGCCATGATGGCCTTGTTCCACGATATGATGCACAAGGAGATAGAAGTCTACGTGGATGACATTATTGTGAAATCGAAGGTAGAATCTGATCATATAACCCATCTCAAAAAGCTATTCGATCGGGACCTCAGAAAGTATAATTTGAAACTCAATCCAGCCAAGTGCGCTTTCGGAGTACAGTCGGGCAAGCTCTTGGGTTTCCTGGTTAGTGATCGGGGCATTGAGTTGGATCCAGCAAAGATTAAGGCCATTGTGGATATGCCAGCACCTCGCACAGAGAAGGAGATAAGGGGATTCCTCGGAAGGATAAACTTTATCAGCCGTTTTATATCCCACTTGACGACTACATGTGAGCCCATTTTCAAACTGTTAAGAAAAGGGGTTTCCCAAGAGTGGAATGAGCAATGTCAGAAGGCTTTTCAGACCATTAAAAAGCAGTTGACTGAAGCACCAGTGCTGGTACCCCCGAAGGATGGGATCCCTCTGTTTATGTATATATCGGTAAATGCCATCGCGATGGGATGTATGTTGGGACAGAAAAATGAAGCGGGAAAAGAGCAGGCCATCTATTACCTCAGCAAAAGATTTAGCCAATGTGAGCAGAATTACACTCCCATTGAGAAGACCTGTTGTGCTCTGGCCTGGGCTGCAGGGAGATTACAGCACTACCTCCATGGGCATACAACGTACCTGATATCAAGAATGGATCCCCTGAAATATATTTTCGAAAGGCCCATGCTGAATTGTCGACTATCAAGATGGCAGTTAATTTTACAACAGTTTGACATGGTGTACGTGACCCAGAAGGCCATGAAAGGGCAGGGAATTGCAGATCAGTTGGCAGAAGCCCCGGCAGGAGGGATGGAGCCGTTAGAAACTCCTCTCCCGGGCGAAGATATATTTTGGGTATCGCGCGAAAAATGTGATGACGAGGGACAATTCTGGAAGCTGTATTTTGATGGTGCCATGAATGCCGAGGGGGCAGGAGCCGGAGCGGTCTTAGTCTCTATCACCGGAGAACAATACCCCGTGGCCACTAAACTTCGTTTCAGCAATTCGAACAACACCGCTGAATACGAGGGGTGTATCTTGGGACTCCGATTGGCCCGTGACATGGGAGTAAAAAGACTAGCGGTGTTCGGGGATTCAGAATTGGTAATCAGACAAACAATCGGGGTATACAACACTAAGGAGCTTCGGTTACTTCCATACCATCGTTGTGTCACCCAGCTTATGCAAGAGTTCGAAGATATCGCCTTCCGCCATATTCCTCGGGGACGAAATGATTTTGCCGATGCGTTGGCGACTTTGGCTTCCTTAATCCACGTGATCAAGAGTAGGGACAGTCCACAGATTGAGATCACCGTACAGAATGCCCCGGCATATGAGGAAAATGTGGCAGTGTTATCAAACGAGGTGGTGTTGACAAGGCAGCCCTGGTATCACGACATAAGGGAATATCTGAGAGACAGATCCCTTCC
Organism: Aralia elata; assembly: GCA_034770075.1. NCBI lineage: Eukaryota > Viridiplantae > Streptophyta > Magnoliopsida > Apiales > Araliaceae > Aralia > Aralia elata. The sequence continues at coordinate 24,750 of JAVJAP010000198.1, read as the reverse complement.
CGATCAGGCAAATCGGACTGAAAGGATGAGAATTCAAAAGATGGCGATGAAGTTTTACCTGAGTGGCGATTCACTTTACAAAAGGGATGCCGGGTTGGGACTGTTGCAATGCGTAGATGAAACGCAATCCCAAAAGATTATGAATGAAGTCCATGGCGGGGAGTGTGTGGGCCCCATATGAGTGGACCGATGTTGGCCAAAAAGATCTTGAGGACAGGGTATTATTGGTTAACGCTGAAGGCTGATTGCGATGATCATGTCAAACGATGTTATCAATGTCAGGCGCACGGTAATGTGATCCATACGCCTCCCAATGAACTGCACTGTATGACCTCCCCGTGGCCATTTTCGATGTGGGGAATGGATGTAATCGGACCAATAGAGCCCAAAGCAAGCAACGGGCACCGGTTCATTTTCGTCATGATCGATTATTTCACCACCAAATGGGTAGAGGCAGCTTCTTTCCCTAAAGTAACTCAGGAGGTCATCGTCAGCTTCATCAGGAATAATGTCATTTGCCGATATGGGCAACCTGAGGTTGTGGTCTCCGACAATGCCAAGAATTTAAACAACGCCCTCATGAAGGGACTGTGTGACCAGTTCAACATTAAGCACCTCAATTCCGTCATTTACCGTCCCAAAATGAATGGGGCAGTGGAGGCGGCCAATAAGAACATCAAGAAGATCATGGCAAAAATGTCTGCTAATCATCGGGGATGGCCAGATCTGTTACCCCTCACCTTGCTGGCATACCGAACATCAACGCGTACTTCTACAGGGGCAACCCCTTACGCTTTGGTGTATGGAATGGAGGCTGTTCTACCAGTCGAGGTTGAGATGGCGTCCCTCAGGATAGTGATCGACGCTCAGATAAGCGAAGAGGATTGGATGCAAAGTCGATATGACCAATTGGCCCTGATTGATGAAAGGAGAGTGGCTGCCATTTGGCATGGTCAGCTATATCAACAGAGGATCTCTCGATCGTACGATAAAAAGATAAGACTTCGGAAGTTCAAGGAAAACGATTTGGTGTTGAAAAGAGTCATGCCTTGTCAAGACGAGGCCAAGGGGAAGTTTGCCCCGAACTGGGAAGGGCCATTTGTGATCAAGAAAGTACTATCCGGAGGGGCCCTCATATTGCAAGAAATGGATGGTGAGGTATTTCCACAACCCCTAAACTCTGACTCGGTGAAGCGGTTCTACGCTTAAATCATCAGTTCCTTTTTCCCCTGACAGCGAACTACGTAGGACCTGATCTTCCAACTTGTGGGGGTACGTAGGCAGCCATCATGGCGCGGTCCGATCCTTTAAAAAAAAACAATCCTTTCCTAACCAAAACCAATTTTCGATAGCCAGATAAAACCTTCCTACACCCTCAAAACCTTCCCGAAACCAACTGCCTAACCAGTTTCATCCCAGAATACATACCCTGATCCAACCCAAACAGTTATCCAAAATCTGAGATTCAATCCGACGAAATCAAAAGGTGTGCGGCAATATCTGTCAAATCTCCATCAAGTCTTGAGGAAAGAAAGAAGGCGAAATGTCAAAATCATGGTCAGTTGGACAAAATGATGATCCAATGGAGGGCAATGATACGACAAAAGGGGAAAATGACTAAATTTAAATGCATGTCTATATATATAAGTCGTTTTATTACAAGATTTCTCTTTCAATAACTGATGAAACCAACATAGTCTATGCAGGAAATAAAATAATCTACAAATCTGAAACTAGCCGAAGCAGGATGGACAGGGTGGTGGATAGATCTGAAGCATCAGCATCTCCTGCAATCTGCTGCCCCATCATATCAATACGATCCAGTAAAGCAGTAGCTCGGCTGACAGTCCCAAAATGAGCATCTACCACTGCCCTGGTCTGAAATACAATGGCATCTCTATCAGCAATGGCAGCATCTCTGGCCCGAATGGCCTCATCTCTCTCGGCAATGGCGGCATCCCTCTCGGCTTCAGTAGTAATCAGGGCCAGGCGAAGTCGAGAATCCTCAGCGACCCGACTCGGGGCAGAATCGGCTGAAATGGAATGGTCTGTGGTATCTTCTGTGAAAATCACTCCAGAGTCATCAAAGGCCCCATTCCGACTCAAAATAGACGAATCCAGGTCTCCACGCAACCCCTGTACGAACGCAAATGTCTGGATGTGACAGCTCGCACTATATTCGGCAAAGAACCTGCGATTCCAAAGCTCGTATACCTGCAATAGATCCCTCTCTGTACAGGATGATATAAGGAATCGGTATGCGGCTGCACCCGCGAAGGGGTGTAAATCCTGTGTCTGATCAAACTGCCCCATAACCGCCAGGGGATGATAGGTCGTCACGCCCCTTAACCCAGCAATGGGAATGAAATCCATGCCAGGCACATGAGTCAAGAAGCTCATGAAGGAGCAATATCCCGAGTAAACAAATAGAACAAAGGGGTCCTAAATGATAGACAAAAATGATGTCAAGGATGCCACATCAGTACAACACGCGGGACGAAACGAAAACTGCGCGGCTATGTTGTGACTGAAGCAAAACCCTTGGCGGCGGAAGTGGCCGATGGGACTAAGATGACTCATGAACCACACATACAGCAAAGTCGAGCTCCCTCTGAAGAATCTTCCTCGGAAGGACTGGCAATATGTGGCCGACATATAGGTATCCGCCAATATCATGGGGAGAATGGTGTGATCCTCCTGAAGGGCCCTAACGGCCGCAACAATCCGCATGTCCAAATGATCGGATCCTGCAGGCAAATACAAAACTGAGATGACACAGGCCATCAGAACGCCCACTCTCAAGGCATCCCAGCGCTCCTCGGACACGGAAAAATCACCGAGGAAAAGACGGAAACTGTCAGGTGAGCCAAATCGGTCAATCAAGAATTGAAGAGGAACCATATGGTCTGATGTGATTACCGGTAATAAGACAACCCTCCGCAAACCGGTAAAAGTCAAGAATTGACGGCGCATGGAACCAACAGTAACCCTAGCACAGGGACCATCCAACGGCAAGCCGGTAAAGCGAGCATACTCCTCAAGGGTGGGGGTCAGCTCTACTGTCCCTAACCTAAACACCTGACGGGCAGGGGCCCAATAGCTCAGAAGACCATCCACAAAGCCCGTCGGAACCTGAAAGGTCAGTAAGGACCAAGAATGTCCCAAAAGACCATCTGCGATAATCCTGTCTGCCGGCAGTAAACTGTCCAACCAGCGGAAGAGGCTGCCAATCAACCCTGTGGGAGGAATGGAATCCAAACGAACCACGGCATCCGAGGACGACATCTGTGAAAAAAAATAGTATCAAAAAGACTGTACAGGGGTCATTCTCTATCCATAAATAAAAGAGCATGCATCATACAGTTAATAATAAACCAGGTGAATCCCATAAAAATGAAAAAGAAAAACTGTGCATAAATAAATAAATGAGTTCATGTACATAGTGCATAAATGAAAAAAGAAATCTAAGCAGGTGCTGATACAAAAGACCCTATCCTATCCTGGTCTAAATAAAATCAGTATCATCTATGAAAGCAGGATCCTCGAACTGATCCCCTGGAGTCGTCCGAGCTCGGAGGGACCAAAGTTCATATCAGGGAATGTAGGGATGCGCTGTGGCATCAGATGAACTCGGGCCTGCATCATAACCTGCAACCGTCAGGATCGTAGGTGTAAGCCTCCTCCGGGGCCCGGCCCAACCCCCGAATAAACAGCGATAACTGATCTACCTGACGTGTCAATGCGGCGATCTGCTCAGCGTGGGTGGGAGTCCGAACACAGGCAGCCCAGTCGGTCATCGTCACTGAGCCTGGAACCATATCTCCAAGGAAGAAAGTGGCCCGAGTCTGAGGACCGATGGTACGGGGCACCCACCATGTACGGAATGCATCACTCGTAGTGGGACCCGTGGAAAGCATCCGACCGTCCTCCCCGGCAAGCATGATCTCTGAAGGCTGAGAATCCAGCGGCCAGAAAGTAGTGAAAGAAAGGGAGTGCGGGATGCGGATCTCTCCAGTGACGCATCTGAATGCGCGCTCTCCCAGATACATCACCCAGCCTCCAACACTCTGCAAAGTGAGGCGACGGGTGGAAAGCTCGAACTCCGGACCGGAAGGATGCCCGTCAGCAAACCCCACAGTCAGATGATCGGAGAGGTAGGGAATCCAGACGACCTCTGCAGCCGTGATCAGCTCCAGCTGGATGCGACAGTGTGCAAAACTGCCAGACACGGGGACCTCCTCGAGAGTACTGTGATGCCATCGCCGACCCCGAGGATAAGTGTCCGGGCCCAGAGTAGTGATAGGCCTCAGACATGGCAGCCGCTCGTAAGCCCAGAACTGTGAATAGAAACAAGGCAAGGCATGAGTCACTATCAAATACAGAAAAGAGATGAAAGGAAAAGAAATACAGTAAGAGAGAGGAGGAGGGGACTCACCAGCAGAAAGTGGTAGAAGCCGAGCCAGGCATCAGTCTGTCCCTCTGAGCGTAGACGCATGCCGTGGAGGAAATAGGCAAAGGTGAAAGACCCCCAGTCATAATCACCGATGCGGTCCACGTCTCTAACCGCTCCAACGACGCTGAAATGAATAGTGGAGGAGTTGTTCCCCAGAAAACAACCCCTCATAATGGTCAGGAACAGGCGTCGTAGTAGAATGTCCCTGGTGCCCTGATCCGCGGGAATGGGCAGTGCGTACAGACCCCCAACAGCATCGACAGCCAAAGCGCCGGATCTAATGCTACGGGCCTTAAAGACCCGGTCCTCAGCAGCGAAGCCCAGCAAAGCTCGAACCTCCACAGGAGTGATATCCAGATCCAAGGGGACGCGGGACCCGGTGAACTCAATGCCAGTAATGTACCTCCAGTCCCATGGGGTCAACACGACCTCGCAGTCGAGGAGATGAAGAGACTGCGTCCGGTGGAACCATCGCTCGGATAAAGCCCTCATGTAACCCCAGGGGCACTGGCGGGGGATGATAGTGAAGAAATGTCGGAAGCCCCAAGAGTCCACCATCGCCCGATAATCACTGTGCAGGGCCGCGTAAAGGGAGTAGATGTTGAACCAGTTACCCCTCGGCTGGGTAAACTCGGGTACCTGGGGTAATCACCAAGGGGTCAATCCGTATAAAAGGAGAATGGAGAAATTGAGAGTGAAATCAGAATAGAGCTGAAATATACCTCGTTAGCCACGAGAGATGCTGAAGGGTGACGACTGAGATCCCGACCCAAAAGATCGGGTATCTGCACAGAGGCGCCAGAAGGAGCCTGATGAGTAGATGGAGCCGGTGTGCTGGAGGATGGCCCCTCTGCCGCGACCTCCGGAGGAACAGCCTCCTCAACGTCCGGAGGACCAGGACGAATAACAGCTTCCGTCAAACGACGAGCCTGACGGGTCCGAGGAGGAACAGGAGTGGGTGCAGCCCTACGACGGCGAACACCCGAAGTCCGAGAGGCGGAGGAGCTACTGGGCGCATCACGATCCATTAGCTGGAATAGAACGGGCGAGAAAGAAGGTAAGTTTCCTTTTAAAATTAATGTAATGAACATTTCTAAATTTCTAGCCTCATCATATGATTAATGCAACATGATGCATGGTTATGGTAAAAAAAAAAAAAAAAAAAAAAAAAAAAAAAAAGCAAAAATAAAGTTTAAAAAAATAAAAACCAAAAAAAAAAAAAAAAAATTTTAAAAAAAAAAAAAAAAAAAAAAAAAAAAAAATCGGCAGAGTTCCGTTTGTAAATTGGACATCCCAGGCATAAGCCAAAAGTGTTTTCCATCAATCAAAGCCTCAAACAGATCTAAATTGCATTCATATATGTAATTACAGCATGTAATGCATGAGTTTATTGCAGAAAAGGAATAACAGTATGTGGGACCGCCTCATTAACATAAAATAGGACTCACATAGTTGATACATAGCATGTATATATGATGGTACATTACATAGCATTGTAAAGCATACATTTTATCTCTAAACATGCAAATAGTCAAATGTATAGCAAAACATTGACGAAATTGAAAAGTGACCGGTCAAAGTGTTACCTGTAGCGTGTAGATCAATCCTACCGGAACAGTTTTTGCAGGAAAAGGAAAGTTGAAAAAAATCGACAAAAAGCCCTTTGCGAACAAGCAAAAATCGAGAGAATCTCTTTGGATTACAAGTTGAAAGTGACAGATCTGGAGGAGCCGCGTTGGATTTAAGGCCCGATCTTGGCCGCAGAATGTATCTGCGGCTGGCCGCTGATCCATCTGCGGCTTGGCCGCAGATCCATCTGCGGCTGGCCCTGGTGGGTCCCACCTTGCTCCCTTGCAGCCATTTGACGTGTTGAAGTGAAAAGTTTACGAGATGGGGTGACCTGCGACGATACCCGGCCCCGACATGACGATCGACCGGCGACGATAACCGGCGATCACGAGATGGATGACCGGCGACGATAACCGGCACCGACAAGAAAACCGACCGGCGACGAAAACCGGCGGTAACGAGATGGGTGACCGGCGACGATACCCGGCCCCGACATGACGAACGCCCGGCGACGATAACCGCCGACCCCCAGATCGATGACCGGCGTCGAAACCCGTCCCCGACAAGCTTACCGACCGGCGACGATAACCGGAGGTTACGAGATGGGTGACCGGCGACGATACCCGGCCCCGACATGACGATCGACCCGGCGACGATAACCGGCGATCACGAGATGGATGACCGGCGACGATAACCGGCACCGACAAGCTAACCACCCGGCGACGATAACCGGAGGTTACGAGATGGGTGACCGGCGACGATTACCCGGCCCCGACATGACGATCGGACCGGCGACGATACGATAACCGGCGATCACGAGATGGATGACCGGCGACGATAACCGGCACCGACAAGATAAACCGACCGGCGACGATAACCGGGAGGTTACGAGATGGCTGACCGGCGACGATACCCGGCCCCGACGAGACGATCGACCGGCGACGATAACCGGCGATCACGAGATGGATGTCCGGCGACGATAACCGGCTCTCCAACAGGTAACCAACCGGCGACGATAACCGGGGGTTACGAGATGGGTGACCGGCGACGATACCCGGCCCCGACATGAGACGATTGACCGGCGACGATAACCGGCGATTCACGAGATGGATGTCCGGCGACGATAACCGGCTCCGACAGATAACCAAACCGGCGAACGATAACCGGGGGTTACGCGAATGGGTGACCGGCGGACGATACCCGGCCCCAGAACGAGACGATAGATTGAAAGAGTGAACCCAAAGACTAACAAACACGGTCAAGGGGTTGATACAATTGACACTCTTACGAATGTCTTGCATGCATTACATCTTGTGTTGCACCATAAATCATATGTGTGAGGCATCATGTATGTATTGTCAATTCTTATGCACTGTCATTCATGCATCGAGTGTCTATTCTTTATCCTGTTCATTTCATTTATCATTTCATAAACATGATAAAGAGGGGCAGCTGTAGACACCCAAATTTTGCGTTTCCTTCTACTAACCATGACAGGAGGGCGAAATCGTCAATTGAACCAGCTTGCGGGAGCAAAGGAGCAGGCACAAGGGTGAGCGCCCGGCACCGCCGCAATGTTTTGGGCAACCCAAGCTTACATGACAATAAAGCCGTCCAAGGCAGGCATTTCCGAATGAGGTGGCACGTCTCCCGGAAATTCTCGGACTGCAGAACACGAGCCTGTCAGCGAAAACCGACGTTGCGGCACGAAAATCGAGGCGTGGCACGAAAATCGAGAAAGTCAAGCCCGCCAGCCGCGGATAGATCTGCGGCCAAGTGGGTGCGCCAGCACGAAAACCGGGAAATCAGCACTCAGCAGCTGAGTGCGATGGGAGGCGTGCCAGCTGGCCAGCCGCAGATCCATCTGCGGCCAGCCGCAGATAGATCTGCGGCTGGCTCTGGCCAGCCTATTTAAGCCAGCTTCGGCAGCATACAGGAGTTCAGCAAAAAAGTTTTGGAGAAGAAGAAGAATTTCTGCAGCAGCAAAAAAAAAACACGGAAATAGAGAGAAAAATAGCTAGATTTTGCAACAAAAATAGGGAGAAAGAAGAGGAAAAAATAGTGGAATTTTAATTCTTTTAAGTTTGATTGTATCAAATACATCCTTTATCCTATTTCAAATACACAAGTTCACATCCTTTTTGAGATCAATTTGCAAGGTGAAAATTTCTATTTTGCTCTAACAATTCATGTCCTATTGATTTGGGTAAATTAGATATAATTTTCATGTATACTTGTTGAACAATGGGATTAGGGATTATGAGTGAAGTTTCCATCGGAACAAACTCTTCCTAATAACCCGATGATATTCGTTGATTAATTTCTTGGTTTGTTTTAAGGTGTTATACTCGGTACCATTTCCTTTAAATCGTTATTTCCGGATGTCTTGGTATTGTTAGATAAACCCGGGTTGGTTTATTTTATGTAATATTCGATTGTTTGCTGTATGGATACTTGGTTGTGAGCCTAGGAAAGCGACCCACGGGGTCCAAATCCGATGATGGACATATCTTGATGTAAGAAGTAGAGATGACGTAGTTCTCATTGTAACATGTAAATCGTTGGGCCTTAAAACGACGCCAAGGCGAGAATCGGGTTTTAAGGCCCCCGAAATAGTAAAAATTTGTGATTGTTGGCGTTCGGGGACATTTTGATGGCTTACATGCCCTTGAATAGCCCCAACGCGTGTTTATGCTTGATTTGATTTATGACATGAAATTGATTTCAAAGCTAAATGATAAAATTTTTCATAAAAATCAATCAAAGTAGGATTAATTAGTAATCACGAGGTTTAAAATTTGAGAACGTTAATGAATGGTCGATTCCTATCTATACGAAGAAAGCTAAAGGGAAAAAAAAAAAATCGTTTTCCAAAAACAACACACGAAATGATTTTATATAAATAATTGATGTTTTATTAAATCTTTGTCATAGGGTGAAAGAGATCCTAGAAATTGCCCATCATTTTATGAAAGCAAACGTATAGATCTCGATTCCTATTTTGAACGAACAGGTTTTAAACACTCTCCGTGTTTTGTTTAAAACGACACTTAAAGAAAATCTCATAGTTTTTTTGATAATTAAAATCAAACCTTTCTTATAATAAAGCTTTCTCGTGTATGCCGAAAAGACATTCCGAAGCATTCTCAAAGTAAAACACGATTTTCCCTAAAATCCAAATGGATTCTTTCATACAAAACTCACCACAACATTCACATAAGTCTCACATATACACACACACGCACGCACATACACACACATTCATGAATCTAAATAAGGGATAAGGGAGAAGCATCAAGAATTGCGTGGGGTTAACCGTGTTTTCACGGAATAGTCGAGGGTGTGCCTAATAACACCTTCCCCTCACTTTAAACAAGCCCCCGAACTCTATGGAATCCCGATTTCGCAGGACCAATTAATTCGGACTAGTCACATATGAGCCAGCGATTTATAAAACACGAAAATTTCGGCATGAGTTTGGTACATCCATTTCAAATATAACCAACTGGGCGACCTCTGGTTAATTGTGCCTCATCATAAAACAACCAAAACACGATTTTTTCAAAAACCCGTCGACATCAATTGCCGACCCTTTTCCAAAAAAAATCATTAAATCAATAAGGCTAAAAATTGAAAAAGACCTAACAATCGGACTCGAGAGCGAAAAGCCCGGCGTCGACACCATCTCACACAAGTCTTGATTTAGGGAGACCGTTCTTCATTGGTTCATTTGTTCCTTCAAATTGTCAAAGAAAGAGGTGATTAGTAGTCATATTACTTCATTCTAGTTTTGACTAGCATTAGAAGGAGCAAATCTCATCACTATGGCGTTCAAAACGATGTGTTACATCTTCACACAAGTCTCGATTTGGGGTGACCTTCTTATTGTTTTCGTTAGTTTCATTCAAATTTGTCAGAAGAAAGAGGTTGATTAGGGAGTCTTATTACTTCGTTCTAGTTTGAACTAAGCATCAAAAGGAGCAATCTTCATCACTAGTCGCGTTCGCAAAACGATGTGTACATCTCACACAAGTCTCGATTTAGGGAGACATTCTTATTGTTTTTCGTTAGTTTCATTTCAAAATTATCAAAGAAAGAGGTGATTTAGGAGTCTTATTACTTCGTTCTAGTTTGGATTTAACATCAAAAGGAGCAATTTCATCACTATTGGTGTTCAAAATCGATGTGTACCATCTCACACAAAGTCCTCGATTTACGGAAGCCTTCTTAATTGTTTTCATTAGATTTCCTTCAAAATTATCAAAAGAAAGAGGTGATTCGGAGTCTCAATACTTCGTTCTAGATTTGATTAGCATCAGAAGGAGCAATCTCATCACTATCTGCGTTCCAAACCAATGTGTACATCATCTCACACAAGTTCTTGATTTAGGGGAGAACCTGTCTTATTGGTTCATTAGTTCCTTCAAATTGTCAAAGAAAGAGGTGGATTAGGAGTCATATTACTTTGTTCTAGTTTTTTCTGACTAGTATTATGAAGGAGCAATCTCCATTCACTATGGCGTTCAAAAACGATGTGTACATCTCACACAAGTCCTCGATTTGGGGAGGAATCCCTTCCTTGTATGTTTCGTTAGTTTAGTTTCCTTCAAAATTGTCAAAAGGAAAAGAGGTGATTAGGAGTTCTTATTACTTCGTTTCTAGTTTGACTAGCATTCAAAAAGGAGCAATCTCATCACTATCGCATTCAAAACGATGTGTTACATCTCACACAAGTCTCGATTTAGGGTGGAACCTTTTTATTGTTTTTGTAGTTTCCTTCAAATTGTCAAAAGAAAGAGGTGATTAGGAGTCTTTATTACTTAAATCGTTCTAGTGTGATTAGCATCAGAAGGTGCAATCTCATCACTATCGCGCGTTACAAAAACGATGTGTAGATCTCACACAAGTCCTTGATATTCGGGGAGAAGAGGAGTGAGAAAATTCTTATTGGTTCATTAGTTCCTTCGATTTGTCAAAGCAAGAGGGGTGATTAGGAGTAATATTACTTCGTTCTAGTTTGATTAACATCTAAAGGAGCAATTCTCGTCATTATCGCGGTTCAAAACGGATGTGTACATCTCACACAAGTCTCGTTTAGGGAAATGCCTTCTTATTGTCTTCGTTAGTTTCCCTTCAAATTATCAAAGGAAACGAGGTGATTTGGAGTTCTTAATTACTCTCGTTCTATGTTTGGATTAGTATCTAAATGGAGCAAATCTCATTCACTATCGCGTTCAAAACAATATGATACCATCTCACACAAGTCTTGATTTAGGGAATGCGAAGCCTTCTTATTGTTTCGTTAGTTTCCTTCAAATTATCAAAGAAAGAGGTGATTAGGAGTCTATATTACGTTATCGTTCTAGTTTGATTAGCATCAGAAGGGAGCAATTTCATCACTATGGTGTTCAAAAACCGATGTGTAAAATCTCTACACAAGTCTCGATTTAGGGGAAGACCTTCTTATTGTTTCATTAGTTTTCCTTATTCAAATTATCAAAAGAAAGTAGGTGATTATGAGTCCTTATTACTTCGTTCTAGTTTGATTAGCATCAGAAGGAGCAATCTCATCACTTATCGCGTTCAAAAACATGTGAAATCTCACACAAATGTCTTGATTTAGGGAGGACCTTCTTATTTGGTTTCATTAGTTCCTTCAAATTGTCAAAGAAAGAGGTGATTAGGAGTCTTATTACTACTCGTCTCTCGTCTTGACTTAGCATTCTTAGAGGTGCTTAATCTCATCACGTTATTCGCGTTCATAAACGATGTGTGATGTGTACATCTCACTACAATTCTTGATTTAGGGGACCTTCTTAAAAATTGGTTCATTAGATTTCCTTCAAATTGTCAGAGAAAGAGCGTGATTAGGAGTCATATTACTTGCGTTTCTAGTTTGCATGTAGCCCTATCTAAAGGATCAATATCATTCAACTATCACGGCGTTCAAAACGATGTGTACATCCTCACACAAGTTCTCGATTTAGCGGAAGCTCTTCTTATTGGTTTCGTTAGTTTCCTTTCAAAATTATCAGAAGAAAGATGGAGTGATTAGCGAGTCTTATTTCTGTCGTTCTAGTTTGTATTTTTTTAGATTTAGCATTAGAAGGAGCTAATTCTCTATCACTATGGCATTCTAAAACATATGTGTACATCTCACACAAGTCTCGATTTGGGGAGACAGCCTTCTTATTTTGGGTTTTCTCGTTTAGTTTCCTTCAAATTTGTCAAAGGAAAGAAAAAAGAGGTGATTAGGTGGGGAGGGGTTCTTTATTAAACTTCGTATTCTAGTTTGTTGACTAGGGCATCAGAAAGGGAAAGGCTAAAATTTGTCAATCGTACTTATCGCGCTTTCAAAACAATTGTGTTATACATTCTCACACAAGTCGCGATTTAGGGGAAGACCTTTCTCATGATTGTTTCCGTTGATGGAAGTTTCCCTTTCAAAATTATCAAAAGAAAGATTAGGCTTGGATTAGGGAGGTAATTATTTAAACTTCGGTTCTAAAGGTTCTGGGACTAGGCATCTAGGAAGGTAGCTTAATCTCATCCACGTATTCGGCGTTCCAAAAAGAACGATGTTGTACCATCTCACAACAAAAGTCTCAGATTTAGGGAGGGACTCTTCTTATTTGTTTCGTTTAAGGGTTTCCTTCAAAAAATTTGTCAAAAGAAAGATTTTTGGTGAATTTAGGAGTCTCTTATTTACCTTTTGTTTTCTAAGTTTTGAACTAGCATCTAAAGGGTAGTTCAAGTAATTCTTCATTCCACTATCGCGTTTTCAAAAACCGATTGTTGTACATCTCACTACAAAGTCTTCGATTTAGGGGGGAAGGACCCTTCTTATTGTTTTCATGGTTTAGTGTTTTCCCCTTCATAATTATCAAAGAAAGATTGGGTGATTAGGTAGTCTTTATTTCATTTCGTTTCTCCTAGTTTTGGGGTGGATTAAAGGGCATCAGATAAGGGAAGCATCCTTATCTCTAAATCCACTATTCGCGTTCCAAAGCTAAACGGAAGTGTGTACATCTCACACCAAGATTCCTTGCAGATTTAGGGAGACCTATTCTTGATTATTTTTCGTTAGTTCCTTCAAATTGTTCAAAGGGAAAGATTGTGTGGGATTAGGAGTCTTAATTACTTCGTTCTAGGTTTGAACTTAGCCATCAAGAAGGGAAGCAAGTTCTTCAATTTCACTAATCGCGCTTTCAAAACATGATGTGTACCAATCTCACACAAGTGGGTATCGATTTTTAGGGGAGGGGGACCGCATTCTTTATTTGTTTCGTTTTAGTTTGTTTCCTTCTAAAATATTGTCAAAAGGAAAGAGAAAAGAAGGGTGATTTAGGAGTCTTATTACTATCGTTTCTAGTTTGCATTAGCATTGTAGAAGGTAGCAATCTTATTCCACTATATCGCGTTCAAAAACAATGTATGTACATCTCACACAAAGTCTTTGATTTAGGGGAAAGACGATTTCTTTATTGGTTTCCTTTAGTTTCCTTCAAATTGTCGAAAGGAAAGAAGGGGTGATTTAGGGGGAGTTCTTATATTACTTCGTTTCTAGTTTTGATTATTATGGCAATCTTTTTTCCTTTTTCCTAAAAGGGAGGCAATTTCCATTCACATATCGCCTGCATTTCAAAAAAAAACGTGTTGTGTACATCTTCACAACAATTCTCGATTTAGGGGAGGGATGCCTTCTTATTTGTTTCGGTTTAGTTTTTCCTTCAAATTGTCAAAATTTAAAGGAGGTGGTGCATTAGGGAGGAGGTTTCTTATTTACTTACGTTCTAGTTTTGGGACTGTTATAGCATCATAATGGAAGCACAATTCTTCAATCACTTTAATCGCGTTTCAAAACGTACGGATTGTTGTACATCTTCCACACAATTTTCTCTGATTTTTTAAGGCGAGAGGGGGGGGACCCCTTCTTATTGGTTAATTTAGTTAGTTTCCTTCCAAATTGTTCAAAAGAAAAGAGGGTGATTAGGGGTGAGTTTCTTATTACTTCGTTCTAGGGTTTTGGGGAATCAACATCAGAACGGAGGCAATTTATTCTATTCAACTATTTCGGCGTTCAAAAACGGATGTGTACCAAATCACTCACACACCCAAGGTTTCCTCAAATTTAGGAGGACCTTTTGTACTTGTTTTCGTTAGTTTTCCTTCAAAATTGTCAAAGAAAAGAGGTGAATTTGTTAGGAAGTTCTTATTTACTTTCGTTTTCTAGTTTTGACTTAGCATTTCAGTAGGGAGCAATCTCATCCACTCAATCGCGTTCAAATAACGGGATTTTTGTGTAACCATTTTCTCAGCCACAAGTCTCGATTTTAGGGTAGAGACCTTTTCTTATTTGTTTTTCGTTTAGTTTCCCTTTACCTTAAATTGTCAAAGGGGGGAAAGGAGGGTTGAATTTAGGGGTGATAATAGGTCTTAATTACTTCGTTCTTAGTTTGACTAGCATTCAGGAAGGGATGCAAATCTCATCCCAACTTATCGTTCGTTCAAAACGATGTAAGTACATCTCACACAAGTCTCGATTTGGGTAGAACCTTCTTAATTGTTTTGTTAGTTTCCTTCAAATTGTCAAAGAAAGAGGTTGATTAAGGATTCTTATTACATCGTTCTTAGTTTGAATAGCATGCAGAAGGTGCAATCTCGATCATCTATCAGCGTTCAAAAAACGATGTGTAGATCTCACACAAGTCTTGATTTCGGGAGACCTTCTGTATTGGTTCATTAGTTCCTTCGATGATTGTCAAAGGAAGAAAGAGGTGATTAGGAGTAATATTACATAGTTCTAGTTTGATTATCATCAAAAGGAGCAATCTCATCACTATCGCATTCAAAACGATGTGTACCCATCTCAACACAAGTCCTCGATTTAGGGAGACCTTTTTATTGTTTTTGTTTAGTTTCCTTCAAATTGTCAAAGAAAGAGGTGATTAGGAGTCATATTACTTTCGTTCTAGTTTGACTAGAACTAGCATTAGAAGTGGAGGCAATCTCATCACTATGGCGTTCAAAACGATGTGTACATCTCACCACTAAGTCCTCGGATTTGGGGAGACCCTTCTTATTGTTTCGTTAGTTTCCGTTCAAATTGTCATAGAAAGAGGTGATTAGGAGTTCTTATTAACTTCGTTCTAGTTTTGACCAGCATCACAAGGAGCAATCTTATCAACTATCGCATTCAAAACGATGTGGTACATCTCACCACAAGTCTCGATTTAGGGAGACCTTCGTATTGTTTTCGGTAAGTTTCCTTCAAATTAATCAAAGAAAGAGGTGATTAGGGAAGTCCTTATTATTTCGTTCTAGTTTGATAAGCATCCTAAAGGAGGTCATCTCATCACTATCGCGTTCGCAAAAACGCTAGTGTCCATCTCACACAAGTCTCGATTTAGGGAGACGCCATTTTTATTGTTTATTGTTAGTTTTCGTCAAATGTGTCAAAGACAAAGAGGTGATTAAGGAGTCTTATTACCTTCTTTAAGTTCTAATTTGATTAGCATCAGAGAGGTTGCACTAATCCTCAAATCACTTATCGCGTTCAAAAACGATGTGGTAACATTCTCCACACAAGTCTCGATTTGGGGAGGACCTATCTATTGTTTTCATTTAGTTTCCTTCAAACATGTCAAAGGAAAGAGGTGATTAGGAGTCTTATTACTTTCGTTCTACTAGTTTTGACTAGCATTCCAAAAGGAGCAATCTCATCACTATGCGTTCAAAACGATGTGTACATCTCACACAAGATCTCGATTTAGGGGGACATTCGTATTGTTTCGTCTAGTTTCCTTCAAATTATCAAAGGAAAGAGGTGATTAGGAGTCTTATTACTTCGGTTCTAGTTTTGATAAAACATCTAAAGGGAGCAATCCTTCATCACTAGCGCGTTCAAAACGATGTGTACATCTCACCACACAAGTCTCGATATAGGGAGACATTTTTATTGTTTTTGGTTAGTTTCCTTCAAATTGTCAAAAAAAGAGGATGATGATTTAGGAGTCCTTATTTTTACTTCAGTTCTAGTTTTGATTAGCATCAGAAGGTGCAAATCTCATCACTATCGCGTTCAAAAACGATGTGTAGATCTCACACAAGTCCTTTGATTTCGGGAGACCTTGATAGACTCCCACGGCCACGCTTGCGTGAGGTGTGTTGTCGCCCCGTGATCGTTTCTAACAACTGTTGATAGGATGGATAGCTTTGCAAACTCCTTAACCCCTCCGCCTATATGTAAGAACGGTAATCTTGGTACAATTTGCTTTGCAAATGAAGTTTGCGTAGGATGGACACCAACGTACATCACCTCTCGACCCCTCGCTTATGTTGAAAGCTGGTTTAATCTTGGTACAATTGCTTGCAAATGAAGTTTTGCGGTAGGATGGACAAACACCAACGACAACACCTCGACCCCGTCGCTTATGTTGAAGCGGGTAATCTTGGTACAATCGACGATTGATGCGGTAGAAAGACGCCTACACACACATACTATTGATTTGGTTGTAATGATAAGTCCAATATGAAATCCTCAAAGAAAACTAAGGAATACTTAGGAATTCTCAAGGAACCACAAGAAAAGAACAATCTCACAATAATGATGATAATTCTGAATAGTTAATTGGTGAAATTCACATGTTTACTAATAGCACCTTTATTTATACTTAGTTTTAGGAAACAAACTAGAAGCTTCTAGAAGCACAAATCACTCTTTGAAATACAAGGCTGCCACAAATATGGAAATGTTTACAATCAAAACATATGTAATTGATCCTAAATACTGATATCATGTTTTGGATGAAAGAAGGTTCGAAAATCAAGAAAGTCAAAAAAATAACAAAGTTGCATCCAGGAAGGTTCTCAGCCGAGGGCGGAGAGATTTGAAACTGAAGATTTCTCGCCGGGGCGAGACTGCTCAGCCGGGGCGCTGAGAGAATTGGGCTTGGGAAAGGCCTCGCCGGGGCGAGCCTCTCGCCGTGGTGCGAGAGAAAATGGGCCTGTGAGATTACTTCGTCCAAGGGCGAGGGTCATCCTGTTCCGAACAAACTGCCTTTCTTTCGCTGTTTTGTCTACTACCGTCCATTCGCAAGCATGTTTAACGGGCTTCATACGCTTGGGGCTCCATCTCCATAACCTCTATGCTTGATCCAACCTCGTTCCATAGTTCATGGATCATTCCGTTAAGACCGTACTTTTAAGGTTTTAGCTCGAGCTCTAGTAAACTGGGTTTCCCATTAGTGGGCCAATTGCAATGGGTCTTCTTCGGGTTGTGTTACGGGTTCCTTGGTTCATGGATGTGTCCTCATTCATAACCATCTCCTCTTGAAGAGGATTTGTCCTCAAATCCTTTTTCACCTAACATACAAACGGGCTTAGATCAGAAACATTGGGAAAGATTGCACTAAAACAGTATAACTCATCACCGGGTTAAATCCAATTTGTAAGCATTGTTGTTTAATGCGTTCAAGCCACTTGAAATGGTCCATCTCCTCTAGGGAGGTAGTTTATCGAACGCCTTTGAGCAAGAAATCTTTCCTTACGCATGATGTAGCCATATATACCCAATCCCCGGGTTCGAAGATTACTTGACCGCCCGACCCTTGTTGGCCTGTCGAGCATATTGGTCCGTCTTTTTCTCAATAGTTTAAGCCTTGTGCGTTATTCATGTATCTGCTTAACAAAATCTAGCCTTGTTTTTGCCATCCATAATTTTAGGTATACTCAGAAATAGGTAAAGGTGCATAAATCCAATGGTGTTAAAGGATTAAAACCATACACAATTTCAAAAAGGTGAGAATTTAGTAGCCGAGTGGACATACCTATTATAAGCAAACTCAACATGGGGTAAACATTCTTCCCAAAGCTTTAATATTCTTATTAATGATGAGCCCTTAATAATGCAGATAGAGTCCCTATTTACTACTTCAGGTTTGACCGTCAGTTTGTGGATGTACAAGTAGTAGAAAACAACAGTTAGGTTCCTAGTTTACACCACAAATTTTACCAAAAGTAGCTCAAGAACTTAGCATCCTCTATCCGAAAACAATTGTTCGGGGCATGCCATGCAGACGCACAATATCTCTAAAGAATAAATCAGCAATATGGGATGCATCATTCAGTTTTTAATGACATGGAATGAAATGTGCCATTTTTGATAATCTATCTACGACCAACAATATAGAATCATGACCATCAAACTTAGATCTATTAAACCCATTAACAAAATCCATAGACAAAACAATCCAAGGGTTCACCGTCGAAATTGGCAATGGTGTGTATAACCCCCATGGGTTTGAACTCGAGAGTTAGCTTGACGACAGGTAAATTTCACCTATCACAAATTCGTCTCCACCCATCTCGTTTCATATGGGGCCAATAGAAAGTTTCTTTTAATACAGATAAGGTCTTATCAACACCAAAATGTCCCATCAAACCACCTCCATGTGATTCACGAACCAATAGTTTCACTGCAAAGAACTTGCAGGTACTACACAATCGATTCTCACGAAACAAGAACCCATCCATCTTGAAGTACTTACCTACAACATTCTTTTCACAAAATTTTAAACTCTCAACAGAAATCCATGGTCATTAACAAACAATTCATTGATTTTGTTCAAAAACCAAGTAATGTTGTGTCGAGAGTAATTTAACCACAAACCAAAAAAAACCAAATACGCCACAAAAACACATAAACCTTCTTGAGAGAGCGTCGCCATACGACATTCTCCTTAACCCTTGCTTATTACCGAATGACATAAAATACGGGAATGTCCTCGATGAACTCCATCCATCGTGCGTGTCTCTTGTTTCAACTTGTGTTGGCCTTTCAAATATTTCAATGATTCATGATCCGTGTGAATCACAAATTCCTTAGGCCACAGGTAATTTTGCTATAAGATCAAGATATCATCAAAGTAGACAACTACAAACTTTCCAAAGAAGGAACGCAAAACATGGTTTCATTGGTCTCATGAACGTGCTGGGAGCAATTAGTTAAACCAAAAGGTAAGACTAACCACCTCGTTATAATCCTTATTTAGTTTTATAAAAGCAGTTTTCCATTCATCTCCCTCATGCATCCTAATTTGATGCTAACCACCTTTTAAATCTATTTTAGAAAACACAACAAGATCCATGCAATTCCATGCTAACAACTCATCTAACCTAGGAATGGGATGCCGATATTTTACCGTGATGTTAGTTACCGCTCGACAATCAATGCAACATACGCCACTCCTCCCATCTTTCTTAGGTACTCTAAAATAACAGGAACCGCACATGGACTCATGCTTTCCCTTACACAAAACCTTTGTCCATTAGCTCGTCAACTTGCCTCTGCAAATCCTTTGTTTCCTTCGGGAAATTGCTTCGGTATGCCGGGCTGATTTGGAATGGTCGCGCCTGGGAACAAAGTCAATTTGATGCTCACTTACCCCGAATTGGTGGTAGCCCTTGGTGGAAGGTTTCCTCGTGAAATACATCTTGAAAATCCAGTAAAAGAGTAGAAACATCACTAGGCCCAAAGAAGGATTAATTAGCGTTAGTATTTAAAAAAGTGCCTCCTTATACCGAAGTAATATCATTGGGGCTTTTTAGAATCCAAAGCTCGCCTTACATCACTCCTTTTTGCCAAAAATGTTTGTTTTTTCTCTCTTTCTTGTCTTTTTTTTCTCTCTCTTTTGTTTTCTTTTCCATGATCTCTCGTGTAAGTGTAATTTTGAACCTCATAAGCACTTGTTTTGGTGACATAGGACACAAGGTAACTTTTCCTTGATTGTGAACAAAAGAGTAGCTCATTAGTAAAAACCCATCCGTGTTTTACGTCGCCCGAGCCGAACGGCCAAGGTCTCCCAAAGTAGTAAATGACTCTGCCTGCATAGGAACTACATCACAAAGGATCTCATCAACATACTTTTCCAAATGTAAACGCAATGGGACGGATACATTTGCTTGGTAACTTTGATGTCGCCGCTGTCATTGAGCCACTGCAATCGGTATGGGGTAAGGGTGTTTGGATGTTGTATGTCCCAATTTCTCTACCCATTGTGAAGCTCGCTAAAACATTTGTACAGCTCCCACCATGCATTACAACACAACAAATCTTACCATTTACCATGCATCTAGTATGAAACAGATGCTCTCTTTGCTCGCTGCTCTTCTTCTTTTGCCTGTGTACTAAGCATTCTCCGTATGACCAACACTTCGCAATGCATAAGCAAACCTCTCTATCTTCCTCCAATGGTGGCATAGAGTCATGGTCACTATCTTCTCCCTCGGAACTCCAAATCCCCAATTTATCAAGCAATAACATAGTTCTTTGATTTGGGCCATTGATTTGGCAATATGTCCCCTGCCTATGACATTTAAAGCATTACAATATCTCGATTTCGACTAGTAGAAGGTGTATTAGTTTTTACCTTGCACTACTTGAGTAGCCGCTCCTTGCTTGATTTCTGGCTTTGGTTTGAAAACATTTGGCCTTTTCCTCACGCTTCACATTATGGGCTTTTCCATGATGAACCTGTGGTAGGATTTGTTCGTGATGGCCCACCGCTCCTCTTAAGTTAGCTTCCTCTATTTTGATAGCCATGTGCACCATATCTTCCAATACCACATAATGGTGTGACGCTCCACCCAAATCTTGCAATATCCCAAGTTAAACCTGCTGAAAATCGGGCCATGGTTGCCTCATTATCCTCAAGTTCGATGTCAGCTCTAGACATTAGCATCTCCATTTCCTTGAAGTAGTCCTCCACACTCTTGCTTCCCTGATCTCAAATTTTGGTAAGTTTCGAAACAGATCATCGATAGTAGTGGCTTGGGACAAACCTATTTTTCATTACAGCTTTCATTTCGCCCCAAGGTCCTCAATTGGACGTTCCCTGCACCTCCTTCGTCGGCTGGTCATCTAATTTGAATCCCACCACGTAACTGCAATAAGTCGGAAAAATCGGTAGCTGCAATTCTAACTTTTTTTGAGATCCGAGTAGTTGTGACAGTCAAAGATCCACTCCATTTTTCCTCTCCCATTCTAGAATATGCCTCGGGGTCACTTTCTGCCTTGGAATGTGGGAATTTTCATATTTGATGCAATCAAGATTGTTGTCCGCCTCGATTTCGGCCGCCCTCTATCCTTTTTGCAAAATGTCTCCTAGGGAGAAAGTCAGTTTCTCGATCCTCTTCCTCACTAAACCTTTCATCAGAGTAATTTGGTTTCCTTCTAGCCTTGCTTCCTTTTGTTGGTTTTTTCCTTTTGGGCGCCCACCAAACCGAGGGATTGTGAGTTCGTTCCCCTCGAGTGTCACTCAATTGATCGATGCGATCATGCACTTGGTCCAGAGCCCATCCCCAATTGTCTAGAAAATTCTTTCATCATAGCCTCCATCCATGAGGTTTTTGGGGGGTCAAAATTCGATGTAGAAGGTTCAATTTTCCAATTGTCTTATCGCTTGTGTTAGACATATTTCCCTGCAAAATAAAGATTAAGTAGAAAACAAGTTCCTCACCCACTCTCCCTTACGTGTTTCACTCAAACAATATATCACACAAATAGGAAACGCTCGTGTATCACACAATTAGGCTTTTACCCTCAATCAAACGTACTACTCTTGCCTTTTTCCGCTCGTAGTTCTCACTAATCAGGTTTCGTTTTTGAATTCTCAACAAATATTACCTCAAGTCTCTAATTACAATTCAATAATAATTTATCAAAAACACAATATAGAAAAGTACGACTCTTCACAAGACTTCCAAAACCGCCAAATATGATTCTTGCAAATTAAAATCCCAACGATAGCAATTCAACAATACAAATTTTTCTGCTATATATTTTTTAAATGCAGTTTTTTTTTTTTTTGACTATAATTCAACAATAGAAGTAAAGATAAGTAACTTGATAGGAAACTTAGCTTTGATAACCAAATGTTAGAACTATCCTACGGCACGCTTTGCGTGAGGTGGTCGTCGCCCTGACACGGATCGTTTCTAACAAATTGATAGGATGGATAGCTTGCAACACTCACCTTAACCCCTCGCCTATATGTAAGACTGTAATCTTGGTACAATTGGCTTGCAAAATGAAGTTTGCGTAGGATGGACAAACCAACGACACCTCGACCCCTCGCATTATGTTGAAGCGGTAATCTTGGTACAATTGGCTTGCAAATGAAAGTTTGCGTAGGTTGGACACCAACGACACCCATCGACCCCTCGCGTATGTTGAAGCGGTAATCTTGGTACAATCGGTACGATTGATGCGGTCGAAGACCCTCACACAACAACTATGATTGGTTGTATGATTAATCATATATGAATCTCAAAGAAAACTAAGGAATACTTAGGAATTCTCAAGAACCACAAGAAAAGAACAATACTCACATTAAATTGATGATAATCCTGAATATTAATTGGAGAAATTCAAGTTTACAATAGCAACCATTTATACTAGTATTTAGAAACAAACTAGAAGCTTCTAGAAGCACACACTAACCAGCAAAGGTTCGAGTCTCTTTGAAATACAAGCACACAAATTATGGAAATGTTACAATCAAAACATATGTAATTGATCCTAAATACTGATATCAGGTTTTGGATGAAAGAAGGTTCGAAAATCAAGAAAGTCAAAAAAAATAACAAAATGCAATCCAGGAGGTTCTCGCCCCCCAAAAGGGCGAGAGATTTGAACTGAAGATTACTCGCCGGGGCGAGAGAATTGGCTTGGGAAACCTCGCCGGGGCGAGAAAAAATGGCCTGGAGATTCTCGCCCGGGCGAGGTCATCCTGTTCCGAACAAACTGCTTTCTTTCGCTGTTTTGTCTGCTACGTCCATTCGCAACATGTATTTACGGGCTTCCATACGCGTGGCCTCCATCGCCATAACCTCTATGCATATGATCCAACCTCGTTCCATAGTTCATGGATCATTCCGTTAAGACCTTCTTTGAAGGTTTTAGCTCGAGCTCTAGTAATGGTCCCAAGTGGCAATTGCAATGGGTCTTCTCGGGTTGTGTTTACGGGTTTCTGGATCATGGATTTCCTCCTCCGACCTTGCTCATGTGGTTCATTAGTTCCTTCGAATTGTCATAGACAAGAAGGTGATTAGGAGAAATATTACTCTCGTTCTATTTGGATTAACATCAAAAGGAGCAATCTCCCGTCCCAGTATCCGCCCGTTTTTAGTTTCAAGCACGATGTTGTACATCTCACACAAGTCTCGGTTTAGGGAAGCCTTCTTATTGTTTCATTAGTTTCCATCAAATTATCAAAGAAAGCAGGTGAGTTGGAGTCTTATTACTTCGTTCTAGTTTGATTAGCATCTAAAGGAGCAATCTCATCACTATGGTGTTCAAAACAACAAACAGTTGTGTAACATCTCACACAAGTTTTCGAATTTAGGGGAATCCTGTTTTTTTTTGTTTCTTTCCCTTATTGTTTCATTAGTTTCCTTCCAATTATCCAAGACAGAGGTGATTCGGAGTCTTATTACTTTCGTTCTAGTTTGATTAGCATCAGAAGGAGCAATCTCTGCACTAAATCGCGTTTCAAAACAATGTGTACATCTCACACAAGTCCTTGATTTTAGGGAAGACCTTATTATTGGTTCCATATAGTTTCCTATCAAATAGTCAAAGAAAGAGGTGATTAGGAGTCAATATTACTTCGTTCTAGTTTGACTAGCATTAGCCAGGAGCGCAATCTCATCCCTAAGGCGTTCAAAATGATGTGTACATCCTCACACAAGTCTCGATTTGGGGAACCCTTCTTTGTTGTTTTCGTTAGTTTCCTTCAAATTGTCAAAGAAAGAGGTGATTAGGAGTCTTATTACTATCGTTCTAGTTTGACTAGCATCAAAAGAGATCAATCTTATCACTATCGCGTTCAAAACGATGTGTTACATCATCACTCAAGTCTCGATTTAGGGAGACCTTCGTATAGTTTTCGTTAGTTTCCGTCCAAATTATCAAAGAAAGTGGTGATTAAGGGAAGTCTTATTATTTCGTTCTAGTTTGATAAGCATCTAAAGGAGCAATTCTCATCACTATACGCGTTCAAAAACGATGTGTACAACTCATCACAAGTCTCGATTTTGGGAGACCTTTTTATTATTTTGTTAGTTTTCTTCACTTGTCAAAGAAAGAGGTGATTAGGAGTCTTATTACTTCGTTTCTAGTTTGATTAGAATCAGAAGGTGCAATCTCATCACTAACGCGTTTAAAACGATGTTATAGATCTCCACACAACACAAGTAATGATTTCGGGAGACCTTCTTTTTGGTTCATTAGTTTCTTTCCGAATTGTCAAAGAAAAGAAGGGATTAGGAGTCAATATTGCTTCGTTCTAGTTTGATTAACATCTAAAGGAGCCCAATCACGTCATTATAGCGTTCAAATAAACGATGTGTAACATCGCACACAAGGTCTCGGTTTAGGGAAGCCTTCTTATTGTTTTCCGTTAGTTTTCCTTCAAATTATCAAAGAATGAGGTGATTTGTGTCTTATTACTTCGTTCCTACGTTGATTAGCATCTAAAGAAGCAATCTTCATCACTATCAGCGTTCAAAACAATGTATACATCTCACACAAGTCTTGATTTAAGGGAGCCTTCTTATTGTTTTCGTTAGTTTATCCTTCAAATTATTAAAGAAAGAGGTGATTAGGAGTCTTATTACTCATTCGTTCTTAGTTTGGATTAGCTTCAGAAGGAGCAATTTCATCACTA
>JAVJAP010000197.1:775000-798915 GCA_034770075.1 Aralia elata | reverse complement strand
AGATGGATGACCGGCGACGATAACCGGCTCCGACAAAAGATAACCGACCGGCGACGATAACCGGAGGTTACGAGATGGGTGGACCGGTCGACTATACCCTGACCCGACATGACGTTCGACAGGACACGATAACCGGCGATCACGAGATGGATGACCGGCGACGCATAACCCGTCATCCGACAAGATAAACCGACCGGCGACGATAACCTGAGGTCACGGAGATGGATGAACCGGCGACAGATAACCGGGGTTACGAGATGGGTGACCCGACGACGATACCCACGGCCCCGAACGAGAGACGACAGGCGTTTCGGAGAGGAGTGAACCCCAACAGACTAACGAACACGGTCAAAGGGGTTGATACATTTGACACTCCATACGAATGTCATTTTAGGCGATGCATGGGATTGATTATGATTTTGGGGCATCATAAGCTGAGTATGGTGTGAAGACATCATGTATGCACTGTCATGTATGTCTTACACACTGTCATTCATGGCATTCGAGTGTCCCCCCCCACCCACCCCCCCCCCCACCCCTTATAAAAAATTAAATTCTTTATTTCCTGTTACATCTGTTCATTTGTCATTTCATAAACATGATAAAGAGGGGCAGACTGTAGACACCCAAACTTTTTGCGTTTTCCCTTCTACTAACCATGACAGGAGGGCGAAATCGTACCAATTGAACCAGCTTGCGGGAGCAAGAGGAGCGGGCACAAGGGCGAGCGCCCGTTCACCCGCCGCAATGATTTGGGCAGCCCAAGTCGAACGTGAACAGCAATGACCCGTCTCCGAGGCAAAGGCATTTCCGAATGAGGTGGCACGTCCTCCCGGAAGTTTCCCGGAGCTGCGGAATACGAGCCCTGTAGGCCAGCGAAAACACCGACGTTGCGGTAAAAACCGAAAAATCGAGGCGTGGCACGAAAATACTGCGCGCCGTGACGCGCGAAAGTCAAGAAGTACCCCCGTCCATCCACAGCGGATAGAATCTGCGGCCAAGTGGGTGCGCCAGCACGAAAACCGGGAAATTCAGCACTCCAAAAATGAGGATCAGCACAGCAGCTTGAGTTGCCGAATTTTGGGGGGGGATAGGCGTGCCAGCTGGCCAGCCCCTATTTAAAGCCAGCTTACAGGACAGCATACAAGGGGGTTCAGCCAGTTTTGGGAAGAAGAAGAATTTCTTCTGGCAAGCAGCAAAAAAACACGGAAATTATGAGAGAAAATAGCTAGATTTTGCAACATAAATAAGGGAGAATGAAGAGGAAAAAAAGAGTGGAATTAATTCTTTTGAGTTTGAATTGTACCAAATGTGAGGACATCAATTGTATCCTATTCAAATACACAAGATCACATCCATTTGAGATCAATGTTGCCAAGGTGAAAATTTCTGTTTGTTCTACGCAAGGGTTCATGTCCTATTGATTTTATGGGTAAATTAGTGGGGGGTTTGGTATAATTTGGGTCATGTATCTTGTTGAACAATGAAATTAGGGGATTATGAGTGAAAGTTTTCCATCGAATATAAACCTCTTCCTAATAACCCCGATGATATTCGTTCAATTAATTTCTTTGGGGTTTTTGTTTTTTAAGGTGTTATATTCGGTAATCAATTCCTTTTAAAATCGTTTATTATTAAGATGTCTTGGTATTGTTAGATTTATCCCGGGTTGGTTTATTTTCTTGTAATATCCGATTGTTTTGTGTGTGGATACTTGGTTGTGAGCCTAGGAAAGCGACCCCACAGGGGTTCCCGAATCCGATGATCGGACATATCTTGATGTAAGAAGTAGAGTATGACGTAGTTCCTCATTGTAAATATGTAATCGTTGGGCCTTAAAACGACGCTAAGGCGAGAATCGTGCTTAAGGCCCCGAAAATAGTGAAATTGTGTGATTGTTGGCGTTCGGGGATATTTTGGGGGGGGGGGGGGGGGGGGGGGGGGGGGGGGGGGGGGGGGGGGGGATGGCTTACGATCGCCCATAAGAATAGCCCGACGCGTGGGGGGGGGGGGGGGGGGGGGGGGGTTTAAGCTTGCTCGATTTGAATTATGACACGAAATTGATTTTCAAAGCTAAATGATAAGATTTATTTCATAAAATCAATCAAAGTAGGATATTAGAATCACGAGGTTAAAATTTGAGAAACGTTTATGAAATGTCGATTCATATCTAACGAGAAAGCTAAAGAAAAATCGTTTTCCAAAACAACACAATAGACGAACAAAGATTTTATAAATAATATGACGTTTTAATTAATATCTTATGTGCAAAGGGTGAAAAGAGATCCTTAGAAAATTGCCCCATCCATTTTATGAAAGCAAACGTATAGATCTCGATTTCCTATTTTGACGAAGAGTTTAAAACTCTTGTTTTGTTAAAAATCGACACTTAATGAAAATCCCATAGTTTTTGGAAAATTAACAATCAACACCTTTCTCATAAAGCTTTCTCGGTGTATGCCGAAAAGACATTCCCGAAGCATTTCCCTCAAAGTAAAACAGACAACGATTTTCCCCTAAAAATCCAAATGATTCCTTTCATACAAACTCACCACAACATTCACATAAGCCAAACACATACATACAATCAACAACGCACGCGCACAACAAAAAAAACAATAGACAACATTTCATGAATTAAAGGATAGGAGAAGCATCAAGATTGCGGTAACCCCGTGTTTCACTGGAAAGTCGAGGGGATGCCTAACACCTTCCCCTCACTTAAGCAAGCCCACGAACTCGTATGAATCTCGATTCCGCAGACCAATTAATTCGGAGGTCACACATGAGCCAGCGATTTATAAAAAACGAAAAATTCGAGATGAGTTGGTACATTTCCATTTTCAAATTTACAAACTGGCGACATCTGGTTAATTGGGCTCATCATAAAAAACGATACTTCAATCAAAAAACCCCCGTTTTTTTTTTTTCCCGACATCAATGCCGACCTTTTCCAGAACGTCATCCTAAATCAAAAGGCTAAAATTGGAAAAGACGAGAAGGCGAGAAAACCCGGCGTCGACAACACGTCCATGTCTCCCTGCTTCAGTTCCAAGAATTTAACTACTATTTGTCTCTCCATGCTCTTTGGGAAGTAATTCTCGAAAAATAATTCCTTGAACTTGTCCTACGGTATCATTCCTTCGCCTGCTCATTGTTGGTTAGCCTCCCACCAATAATTTGCTTCTCCTTTCATCATATACGTGGCAAATACTGTTTTCTGGTCATCCCCCACGCGTGCAATGATGAAAGCCTTCTCCATTTCCTTCACCCAAGACTGGGCTTCAATCGGATCAGTCGTTCCCTTGAACTCTGGGGTTCCAACGCTCTTGAAGTCTTTGAAATTTGTTATGGGTGCTACCGGGGGATGGGGATCCACGGGCCCCGTGTTCCTCCCTTGGGTCATTCTCTCCAGTATATCCGCTAACCGCTGCATGGGGTCCACCGGAACTCTTTGATTATTAACCGATCCCTGGGGTGTTGGTGGTGGGGCTGGTAGGTTACGTCTAGGTGGCATTCTCTGTTTAACGTAAGAAAATTTAATGTCATCATTTCATTATGCTACGAGATTATCTATCATGAGTACTACAAGTAGACAACATATATAGTAATAATGATTGCCTTCAGTGCTAACGACTATTACAACATACATGACTATGCTATAGCGTACTACTATAGATGTCATCAAATGTTTCTTGATACAACAAAATGGTGAGGGGTTCACCGACATACTCCCCTTAGATATGCATAAAAGTTATCGTCTTACAATACTGTCCCACACATGTAGCAAAATGTTGGGATTAACATATACAAGATTACAAACCGCTAGGCACATAAGTTAAGTAACCTATCCGAGCATACCACACTCCACAGCGTTGTCATACTCCCTATGACCCATATGGATCATCAAGTCTCGACTCAGGGTGTGACGAGTCTGTCCCTCTTCAGTTGGGTAGTGGTACACACCATCTATCCACCTGCCCATTGCCGAGTGGAAAGGCATATCCCATTCGGTTCATCTTTCTCTTACCCTTCCTCACTTCACCCTCCAGGTCATCAACTCGTTTTAACAGCATCATCCCGTTTGTTCCTTGATCCGGACACGGTTTGCCACCTCCCTACCTAACTGGTTCTTCAAGATCTCATTGTCCATTTGCAAATTAACTCCCTGATGCTCTGACTACTCCAACTTTCCCGCCAATTCTGCATTCCTCGCCAAGAGGTGATGCAGCATGACTGCCAATTGTGTGGACGCCCCTAGATGCCCTTGCACATCCGTCTCTAATTCCTGGATCCGGTTCTTACCTTCCTGGACCTCACCTTCTAGTCCCTGAATCCTGGCCCGTTGCTCTCGGGCTTCACTCTCCAACTCATGGATCCTATTTGCTTGATCGAGAATGCGGTCGGTACGTTCTTCCAACATCTCCATCAAAAATGTGGTGTTGACAGGGGGCACCTCCTCCCATTCCTCTTCTGGGTCCTCCTCCGAGTCAGACTCCAACTCGGGTTCCTCCTCAGCAGGGGCAATAGCTAGAATAGGCTCAACCATCAGCAGTGTCTCAGACACCACATGGATGTCACGTGGCTCCTCTTCTGCGACTCTACTAGGTTCTCCTGTGTTTGACATCCTACAAGCACAACCACAAACAAGCAAACTCTTATTAGTCTTTCAACAAAATATAAGTTCATTGTATGGAATGAAGATATATCTGATAACACTACAGGCTCTCTAAGACAAGTCGTTATCACGTAAAACTCTATATGAGCTTTGTTTACTCTTATCCTCTATACACTTCCTAAGGTTATAGCCTAAAGACCTCTCTCTAAATGTTTATAACCTAAGGCTTTGATACCAACCTGTGACGCCCCCAAATCCGGGTCACCTGAGCCACGGACTTGGTTCATCACTATCCAATACCAAAATGATACAATCGATAACTTATAGCGGAATAAAGGAATATTTATATTGATATAACATAAATAAACCTATCCCAAGTCTCGAAACCAAAACTATTACAAAACATAACATAATACAAAAGGGTAAATATGTCTTAATACACGACATCAATAATAAGTCTTTATACAAACGGTAATTCTAGAACAACAAATTACAACTACTCCGTAGCTTTCCCCTTTCCCTTATCTTTTCCTGAGCTCTCGCCACGTGCCGCACTAGCTGAAATATTTTAAGAAAAGCAAGGGGTGAGCAACAAATTTTCCCCGCAAGTATTGTAGCAGTGAATAATCACATGAATGACTTTATAGCTCACATGAGTAAATATTTAGATAACACAAGGAAATAAACAACATCTTTCATCACCGTTATAGTAGCCGCTAAGGACCGAAGGTATTTCAAAGTTTCCCAAAGAAAGAGACTATTCAATACTGAGTGAGCACCAAGGCATAGAACTCTATTATGGAATTACTGGAAATTCATCCCGATAATCCACAAAACTGGTACACATAAGTGATCATCCTAGAGTACCTGGCGTTATGCATAAGCCTTTACATTTTCCATTTACGCGCGTGTCGGTTTCCCGACGTTTATACAATTTCCCCTACTATGAGGGTTGTTCTTCTCAACTTTACATAGGAGTCCGAACCAAAGCAATTTGATCGGACAACTTTACTTAACAACAATAATAGTTGGAGGACTTAACCTCACTTCAATAAACAAATCAATAAGTGTCTAGCTGAAGCAATTAGCTTTGACATAACTTTCAAACAGTTTATGGGATAAAGAACTTTAAGGTTCAACAGCATGTATAATAACATCAATAATATCTTGAATGAATAACAATTCATAATCTTTGGAATCACACAGTATATAACACTACATGAAATGGGCTTTCATTACAATACTTTGAATAAAAGGAACTTGCCTTGTACGTGCGTTAATATCTTGACGTTAATCGTCTGTAAAAAATATCCTACATAGTTCATTAAAATCATCATAAATATTAGTCACATAAGGACTAGTATCATAAACAGTCATCCACATCATTAAAAAACATTGATTGCCACTACACACTTACCCAGTCCCGGGGGTCTCGCTCCCCGATGAGCGAGCGGCTGCCCAGTCGGGGGGTCTCGCCCCCTGAAAACCAAGCGTAATTTGCAATCAGTTTATTCAATTTATGCCTTAAGACAACATCGCTTTAGTTGACACGGGTATAACTTAAGCACATAGGGCTTCAACCAGATATAAGAGTTTCTAATCATTTTGTACAAAAATATAAGTTTTAGACTCGCGGGAAAAATTTACTGGGTCCGACCCGATCCGGCCCGACCCGGTCCAGCCTGACCCGACCCGGTCCGGCCTGACCCAACCCGGACCAGGCGCCATGCAGTAGCAGTTGCAGTAGCGAACTGCAGTTCCTGCAGAACCGCGGCACAACCACCTCGCCTCGCTCCAGTTACTATAACTCTTCCTATACTCGATCAATTTGATCCCTTACGGATTCTATGGATTTCCAAGACACGAGGCTACAACATATCACAAATTCAGGACGACCCATAATCACTAACATGACCAAATCCTGAGCTAAAACATAAACTGCATGCTCTGTTTTTCGCAACCATGAAATATCTCACACAAATGGCAACTGTGACTTCATTTTAGTATCATTTTGATTCATTCAAATTAGGATATCTTCACAACTGTTAGAAGTACAATATTCCAACAACAAACAATCAAAATAATCACAACATCAAGGCTTTACTGTCCTCTAATCGTTCAAAGGTCCAAACAGTCCATTATCTTCCTCCTTAAGCTTGGGTCCGAATCATTCTTTGTTTTTGTTTCACTTTGAAGGTATTAATGGTTTTAGAAGGTGTCTTTGGTAACAATATTAAAGCAACCACAACGAACAATAACAACCAAAAATCTCCAAAAACGTAAAACCCATCAAGAAAGCTTCAAAAACTCATGAACTTTAACAATGGGAGGAAAGATGATTTTTACCTCTTACTCTTACTTCTAAGGTTGCTATGGAAGCTACTAGGATTCTTCTTCCCCTTCCTCTAGCTCCCGTGCGTCTCCTTCCTCTTTCCTTTTTCTTCCCGTAGCTTGCTTCTTCTTCAAATCTTCTTCCTTCTCTCTCTATAGTTCTCTCTCTCTCTCTTTGTATTCTCTATCCTTGCTTGCAAAATGAGGAGTATGCAGATGGTTTAAGTGAGAAGGAGGATAAGGTGAGTGCTTCGGGAGGAGATGGAATGTATTGATATGCAGAAAATACTTCACCCGAGCTCTTGAAAACCAAATTGAGGAGGATGTTTGGTGAAGTTAAAAATCCCATGCTTAGTGTCCTGTGACGGTTTATTCCCTCTCATGTGATTGGCTAATACAATTAATGCTCTCTCCTGATTGGTTGAGGCTTAATTGCCTCTCCAATCAATCAAAATATACAGATAAATATACCCGAATACTCTCATTTTTGTACCAAATTTGGTAAATAACTCTACCCAAAATTAAAATGGGTACTCCCATAAATTATTGGGATGCGTAAAAATATTTATTATGGGATTTGTCCAATTATTCGGAACACCCATATTATACATTTCAGATACAGATTAAATCACGTATCAGCTCCAATAAAATTTCTGACACTTGGAAAAATTATTCCTTCGCATACACGTCTTAACAAAATTAATAGAAAGAGACGCAAAAATATTCGGGCGTGAATAGTGCTCGTGAATAGTGTCTCGGGAAACGTGCCCCGGGAATATTAATTTTACGAATTTTCGCAAAAATCAATTTATTCACTCCAACGACACAACAACACGTAAAATTTAACACATACACATTTTCTAGGTTGCAACACAATTTTAAGCACATAACACATGATAATATAAATATAAATAAAAATTAATTTTATTCATACATAACTCGGGTTATAAGGAAATCTAAAATTCCCGATCGTTACAGGAACTAGATGGTTTGATGTAATCTCCGATAACAGAACTGTCCTCCGCAACCCTGTAAAAGTCAAGAACTGATGGCGCATGGGACCAGCTGTGACCCGGGCACAAGGACCATCCAAAGACAAGCCGGTAAAGCGAGCATACTCCTCGAGAGTGGGGGTCAGCTCCACTGTCCCTAATCTGAACACCTGACGGGCAAGGGTCCAACAGCTCAGAATACCCTCCACAAAGCTCGCCGGCACCTGCAAGGATAATAAGGACCAAGAATGTCCCAGAAGACCATCTACGATAACCCTGTCGGTCGGCGACAAACGGTCCAACCAGCGGAAGATCTGCCAACCAACCCTGGGGGAGGGATGAGATCCAAACGTACCACGGCGTCGGGTGACGACATCTGTGAAAAATAGTATCAAAAAGACTGTGCAGGGGTCATTATCTATCCATGAATAAATAGCCTGCATCATACAGTTAATAATAGAGAAGTTAAACTGGCATATTGATAAAACTGTGCATAAATAAATGAGTTCAATACATAGTGCATGAAATAAAAAAAGAAATCGAACAGGTTCAAGTACAAAAAAAAGGGGCCCTATCCTATCATGATCTAATCAAAAGTGATATCATCTATGAAATCGGGGTCCCCAAACTGATCCCCCAGGAGTAGAAGTCGAAAGTCGAAGCCCCGAAGTTAATATCCGGTATATATACGGTGGCACTGGGGCATCAGATGAGCTCAGGCCTGCATCGTAACCCGCACTGTCGGGGTCATACGCATAAGCATCCTCTGGGGTCCGGCCTAACACTCGAAGATATAGGGATAGCTGGTCCACCTGGCGGGTCAAAGTAGCAATCTGCTCAGCATGTGTGGGAGCCCGAACACAGGCAGCCCAATCAGTCATCATCACCGATCCAGGCACCATATCCCCGAGGAAGAATGTGGCCCAAGTCTGAGGACCAATAGTGCGTGGCACCCACCAGGTACGGAAGGCCTCACTCGTGCTAGGACCCGTAGAAAGTGTCCGGCCATCCTCTCCCTCCAGCATAATCTCTGAGGGCTGAGAGTCCACCGGCCAGGATGTAGTAAGTGGCAGTGAGTGCGGAATACGGATCTCTCCCGTCACACACCTGAATGCGCGCTCTCCCAAATACATCACCCATCCTCCAACACTCTGCAAGGTAAGGCGACGGGTGGAAAATACGAACTCTGGGCCGGAGGGATATCCATCTGTAAACCCACAGTCAGATGCTCCGAGAGATAAGGAGTCCAGACGACCTCAGCAGCGGTGATCAGCTCCAGCTGAATGCGGCAATGGACAAAGCTGCCAGACACCGGGACCTCCTGTAAAGTACTGTGGTGCCACCACCGACCCCTGAGATTGGTGTCCAGACCGAGAGTCATGACAGGCCTCAGGCATGGGAGTCGCTCGTACGCCCAGAACTGTGAACAGAGACAAAAAACGACATAAGTAACCGACAGATGCCGAGAAAGGAAATGAAATGATAGGAAGTGTAGTAAGAAAAGAAGGCTTACTAGCAGAAAGGGGTAAAACCCAAGCCAAGCGTCTGTTTGTCCCTCTGAGCGAAGACGGAGACCATGGAGGAAATAAACGAAAGTGAAGGATCCCCAGTCATAATCACCGATCCGATCCACATCTCTGATGGCTCCGACAACGCTGAAGTGAATGGTGGAGGAGTTGTTCCCTAAGAAACAACCCCTCATGATAGTCAGGAACAGACGTTGGAGCAGAATGTCACGAGTAGCTCGATCTGCAGGGAAGGGCGTCGCGTAGATACCTCCCACAGCATCAACAGCCAATGCTCCCGGACCGAAATGTTGCGGGCCTTGAAGACCCGATCCCTCGCAGCGAAACCCAAGAGAGATCGGGACCTTCCGCTAGAGTAATATCGAGATCTAGGGGAACACGGAGTCCGGTAAACTCGATGCCGGTAATGTACCTCCAATCCCAAGGAGTCAGGACAACCTCGCAGTCCAAGAGATGAAGGGACTGGGTCTAGTGGAACCATCGCTCAGACAAGGCCCTCATATAACCCCATGGGCACTGACGGGGTATGATGGTGACGAAAGAACGGAAACCTCAGGAGTCCACCACCGTGCGGTAATCGGCGTGCAATGCTGTGTAGAGGGAGTAGATGTTAAACAAGTTGCCCCTCGGCTGAGTGAACTCGGGCACCTGTGACAATCACTAATGGATCAGTCCAGATACGAACGGAGATTGGGAATGAATTCAGAGGAATAATGAGTATACCTCATTAGCGACAAGAGATGCTGAGGGGTGACGACTGAGATCTCAACCCAACAGATCGGGCACCTGAACAGAGGCGCCGGGCAAAGCGCGACGAGTAGAGGGAGCTGGTGTGCCAGAGGAAGGCCCCTCTGCCTCAGTGTCTGGAAGAGCGGCCTCGTCAACCTCAGGATGATCAGGCCGGACGACAGCTTCTGCCAATCGACGAGCCTGGCGAGTCCGAGGCAAAACCGGGGCAGGTGCAGCCCTACGGCGGCGAACACCCGAAGCTCGAGATGAAGTGGAGCTGCTGGGAGTGTCAGGATCCATAGCTGGAACGACACAGTAGAAGAAGGAGGTACATTATGTTTTGAATTATATCACAAACATTTTATTTGCCTATCTTCATCGTAGAATTAATGCAACATGAGGCATGGTTACTATATATGCATAAACCCATGCATATATAGTAAAATGAGCATCCCATGTACAGCCAAGCATGTTTTTAATTAACCCAAGCCACAACAGATCAAAATTGCATTTTTATGGTTAATTGTAGCATGAAAATGACCATAATGCATGCTTTCCTTCAAAAACGACAAGTATGTATGACCCACATCATGAACACAAAATATGACTCGCACAGTTGAGACATAGCATATACATGCAATGATACATGGCATAGCATTTCAAAGCATACATTTCTATCTCTAAACATGCAAATAGCCAAATGTATAGCGAAACATTGATGAAATAAGAAAACAATCGGTCAAAATGTTACCCGTAGTCGTGTAGAATCGATCTAACCAGAGCGGTTTTTGCGAGAAGATTGAAAAAGGTCGGCCAAAAGGACGTATGAGGTTTGAAAAAATCGCGAAAAAGTAGCGGTGGGATCAAGGCTGAAAATGACAGATCTGGGAAGGGGCGAAGCGCTTAAAAAGCCCGATCTTGGTCGCAGATCAATCTGCGGTTGTAGGGCCCCCTGTTTCCCTCCTTTTTTTTCCTCCTTTGCAAAATTGATCAATTTTCAAATCCATTTGACTTAAAAAAATACGAGGTTTTCGGGTATAGGGAACATGACGAATCGATTTGTCGGGGCGGGACCTGGCAGGAACGAGGTGATTTACGACTCAATCAACCAGAGAACGAGACCCGGTGCCGACGAGACGATTGGACCGGATATACGAGATACCCACGGTGCAGACGAGTCGACTAATCGGAGACGAGAACCGATACAGACGAATCAATCAACCAGAGACGAGACCCGGTGCCAACGAGACGATTAACTGGAAACGAGACCCGGTACAGACGAGTCGACCAATCGGAGACGAGAACCGATACAGACGAATCAATCAACCGGAGACGAGACCCGGTGCCGACGAGACGATTGACCGGATACGAGACCCGGGGCAGACGAGTCGACCAATCGGAGACGAGAACCGATACATACGAATCAATCAACCGGAGACGAGAACTGGTGCTGACGAGACGATTGACCGGATACGAGACCCGGTGCAGACGAGTCGACCTATCGGAGACGAGAACCGATACAGACAAATCAATCAACCGGAGACGAGACCCGGTGCCGACGAGACGATTAACCGGATACGAGACCCGGTGGCAGACGAGTCGACCAATCGGAGACGAGAACCGATACAGACGAATCAATCAAACCGGAGACAAGACCCGGTGCCGACGAGTCCGACCAACCGGATACGAGACCCGGTGCAGACGAGTCGACCAAATCAGAAGACGAGAATCGATACAGACGAATCAATCAACCGGAGACGAGACCTGGTGCCGACGAGACGATTGACCGGATACGAGGACCCGGTGGCAGACGAGTCGACCTATCGGAAGACTAGAACCGATACAGATGAATCAATCCAACCGGAGACGAGACCCGGTAACCGATGAGACGATTGACCAGAAAACGAAAACCCAGGGCAAACGGGTCGACCAATCGGAGACGAGAACCGATACAGGCAAGTCGACCAATCGAAGACGAGAACCAATACCGACGAGACGATCGATCGGGTACGAGACCTGACAGTTATAAGACGACGACGATGCCAAGACGACGATGATTACGAGACGGAACAAGACATCTACGATAACGATTATCGCAACGACTTGTCAGAGATGGAACCTGACATTAACGATGCGATCAGTGACTGAGTCTTGTCGAGACCGATACTCACAATAAATTTACGATTGCATGATGCATTGACACCTTTACGAATGTTTTGCATGCCTTACCTCTTGTGTTGCATCATGTATGTATTGTCATTCTTATGCACTGTCATTCATGCATCGGGCGTCTATTTCTTTATCATGTTCATTTCATTTAACATTTCATAAACATGATAAAGAGGGGCAGCTGTAGACACCCAAATTTTGCACTTCGTATACTAACCCTGACAGGAGGGCAAAATCGGCAATTAACCCAACTTACGAGAAACGAAAGGTGGACATAAGTACGAACACTCAAACCCACCACAACGACTTGCGGTCAAAGCCGACACGACAACGAGCAGATATCAGAAATCGACTAATGGCTACTACGCTTACCCCGGCTCGCCGGTGATCCAGTGGGGATCGGGAGGCAACGCCCTTTGGAAACCAAGCTCCAAATATAAATCCTGTGTCATGACGCAGCCATTCGAAACGAGCATTCCTGAATGACATGACACGTTTCCCAGCTGTTTCCCGGACTGCAAAATATAAGCCTTTTCAACGAAAACTAACGGTACAACACACGAGAATCGAGGTACGGTATGAAAAATCAAGAAAATCAGCCCAGCCAGCCGCGGATTGATCTGCGGCCAATGATTAAAATAAACTGAAGTGCGTGGTGTGCGGCTGAAGTGCGTGGTCGGGCGTAGGACCGAGGCCAGCCGCAGATCAATCTGCGGCCAACCGCAGATCAATCTGCGGCTGCCTCTGATCAGTCTTTATCAGTGCATTTCTTCATTTGTGCAGACAGAAGGTTGGACAGCCGCGGAAGAAGAAAGAAAAAGAGTGAAGAATCAGCAGTAACATCAGCAAAAAAAGAGAGAAAAGGAGAGAAAAAAGTGAGGAATTATACCCCTTTTGTGAGATTGTATCATATATAATTTCTACTAATATTCAATATAACAGTTATATTATACGCATCGTGGTGTCATTTGCAAGGTGAAAAAGACAAATTTTTTAGCATTTTTGTTATATCATTTTGTTAAACTTTTATCATTTGGGGCTATCTTAAATGTACTTTTTCTTGTATATCATTGAGGATACATGGATTAGGGATTATTAGTGAGGGTTCCAATGGAACA
Organism: Aralia elata; assembly: GCA_034770075.1. Classification (NCBI taxonomy): domain Eukaryota; kingdom Viridiplantae; phylum Streptophyta; class Magnoliopsida; order Apiales; family Araliaceae; genus Aralia; species Aralia elata. The sequence continues at coordinate 785,432 of JAVJAP010000197.1, read as the reverse complement.
AAATTCTTCCTAACGACCCGATGATATCCATTTGGTGATTTCTAGCTCGTTATGATGATGTTTTATGCGTAGTGTATTTAGACTACTATTTTAGGATATTGTGGTGTGTTAGGCAACTCGGTGTTGTTCATTGGTGTATTATCCATTTTGTGGGTGTGTAGAGATTTCGGATGTGAGCCTAGGAACGCGACCCCATGGTCCAAATCCGATGATGGACAATTTTGATGTATGTCTTAGGGGCGATGTACCCTTGATTGTAAATATGTAATCGTCGGGCCTTAAAACGATATCAAGATGAAGGTCGGGTTTAAGGCCCCGTAATAGTGAAATATGTAATTGTGGGCGTTTGGGGTTATTTTTGATGGCTTACATGCCCATGAATAGTCCCACGCATTTTAATTGCTTGATTTGATTTACGACATAAAGATTGATTTCGAAGCTAAACGATGAGATTTTCATAAAATCAATCAAATTAGGTTATTAACGTCACGAAGGTTTAAAATTGGAAATGCGAATGAATGTCGATTCCTGTTTGAACGAGAAGGTTAACGAAAAAATCGTGTTCAAATCTCACAAAAAAAATTGGTTTTTTTATAAGAATAACGTTTTATTAAACCTTTAAGCATAGGGTTAAAGAGAAACCTAGAAATTGCCGTCTTGTATTTTGCAAAAGCAACGTATAGGTCTCGATTTCCTATTTTGGCGAAGGTTTAAAAAAAACTCTTGTTTTGCCAAAACGACACCTAATGAAAAATCTCACGGTTTTTGACAATTAAAATCAAACCTTTCTCGTAATGAAAATAAAGCTTTCTCGTGTAAACCGAAAGACATTCTTAGGCATTCTCAAATTAAAACACGACTTTCCATAAAAAACCAAATGGTTCTTTCATACAAACTCACCACAACATTCACATAGGCACACACGCGCGCACATACACATTTTAAGAAATAAAAGGATAGGAAAAGCATCAAGATTGCGGTAACCGTGTTTCACGGAAGTTGGGGGGTGCCCAACACCTTCCCCTCACTTAAACAAGCCCCCGAACTCTATGAATCTCGGTTTGCAGACTAATTAATTCGGAGTCACATATGAGCCAGCGATTTATGAAACAACGAAACTCGGATGAGTTGGTACATCCATTTCAAATATACCAACTGGCAACTCTGGTCAATTGGCTCATCATAAAAAACGATCTTTCAAAACCCGTCGACATTAGTGCCGACCTTTTCCAAAAATCATCTAATAAAAAGGCTAAAATTAGAAAGGGTAATAATTCCCACAGAAGCGATCCTCCCAGCGTCGACAGATAGGGAATATCGAGATGAAAGTGGTATTCATGAGATATGAATCTATACATCCAAGTGAGGGTATTCAAACACAGATAACGTTCTGGTAAGAATTATCATCCGTTATGGGATACTGTAAACCTTGGATAGATAGAAGTCATATATTATTGAATATTTATAGATGTATAGTTTCACGTGAGCACCAGATCTGCTACAGGGAGTGTAGAGAATTTGGGGGCATCACAGGTTGGTATCAGAGCTGTAGATTATAGCTCTAAGGTAGTTAGAAAATACATTAGGATATAGTCTTTGAGTCCGTAAAATAGTTAATTATACATAAAATAATCTTAAAAGCTTTATATTATGTGTAAATTTGCTTCGCTCTAATACTAAACAACTAAAATTCTTTTGTAGGATGTCAGAGACAAATTGGAATGACCTCCCAGTTATAGATCAACCCATGGTAGGGTGGCTGTCAGAGAGTGAGTCAGAAGAAGATCCAAAAGAAATATATCCCGCACTAGGGACACCAGAGGAGGACCCAGAGGAGGAAGAACTTCTGCACGACCAGGAGATACTAGATGCTGAGGAGGCTGAACATCCCATAGATGGACAGCTAGTAGATTCTGATCCTGATGAGGAGATTGGAGCGAGTCAGATGATGCGTGTCGATAGACACGAGGAGATAGTGACGGGGTTAGTCCAGCAGTCAACCGCAGACCTAGAGGCTGCCAACTTTCGAACATATGTAGCTGAAGGTTTATTGGAGAGTGAGAGGGATAACACTCACTGTCTTAGGACACTTCTCCAGAATACCCAGAAGGAAAGGCAAGATGCACAGATGCATTTATACCGAGTTGACAAGGAATGTCGGAATACATTCGAAGGCTTAGAGTATCGGGTGCTTAGGTATTCCATAGAGGAGAGGAAGGTAGATTATATGATAGATAGATCAGTGGTTTGTCATATGGTTCATGATGCTTATAAGGAGACACGTGATCATTCAGTCTAGTTTAGTACTTAAGTTTATTTTCTGTAGTTTGTATTATAACGATTTTGGGTTGTAAAATAGGGAATCTTCTGTATTAACTAGTGGTAGTATAAACCACTAGTCGAATATGTAACCGTTCTGCATGTGATATACAAATTTTATTTGTACAAATCAAATTATTAATTTTATGTGTAGTATATACTTGTATTTATACCTGTCTTTTCTTTATTTTAGAATCATGGCATCAGGACGAAGAAACCAGACCAGAAATGAGACTAATGAACCAAATCCCACCCAACAACTAGCAGACTTACTATTAGGAGCCTTACAAGGTCATCCACCACACCAGCCTAACATAAATAATCCACATAGATCAGCGTGTAAAGACTTTAAAAACAGTCGGACCACCTAAGTTCAAGGGAACTGTGGATCCAGTTGAAGCCCAAACTTGGGTAACTGAAATGGAAAAGTTCTTCACTGTAACAAACGTAAGTGAGAAACAAAAGACAATCTTTGCTACCTTTTTCCAAAAAGGTGAGGCAAACTTCTGGTGGGAAATAACAAAAATCAGGGTCGGTGAAGGGGTAATTCCTTGGGTAAGATTCAAAGAACTATTCTTTGAAAATTACTTTCCATAAACCATGCAAGACTGAATGGAGGTTAAATTTCTAGAACTAAAACAAGGAGAAATGAGTGTATCTTAGTATACAGCCAAGTTTAACGAATTTTCTCGTTTTGCCCCACATCAAGTAAACTCCGAGACAAGAAAAACTAGGAGATTTGAGGAAGGGTTGAAACCTCAGATAAGGAGTAGAATATCGATCTTCCAATTGAAGACGTTTAGAAATTCTTGAGAAGGCTATCATAGCTGAGACCGAGAATGAAAATCTTCTCAAATTCCAAAAGGATAAGAGGAGTCAGAATGAAGGGGGAAAATTCAAAAGAGAAGTCAGTATATGGGGTAATAATAACAACAAGAGGAAGTGGGATACCACTTTTTCTACTAACTTTGGAAAAAAGGGGAATAATTACAATAACAACAACACCACCAACAGAAACCAGAATAACAAGGTAGAACGTTGTGTCACATGTGGAAAGAACCATCTGGGAGTATGTCGTAGGAAGGTGGTTAACTGTTATAGCTGTGGTCAGGAGGGACATTATTCTTCTGATTGTCCTAAGAAGAATAACAATAGTACCAATCAGGGCAATCAAAATTATAAATGTTATAATTGTGGCGCAACAGGTCATATATCTAGAAATTGTCCAAAGAATAGGAACCAAACCGGGGGAGGAAATCAAACCACAAACAACACCCTCAAACCAACAGTAGCAGGAACTGGAGGTCAGAGTCGTCCAACTGCCAGAACATTTAATATGACGATGAGGGATGTTGTTGCTTCACAGGACGTGGTGACAGGTATCATCCCTATCGACACTTTAAATGCATATGTGTTATTCGACTCTGGTGCTACTTGTTCATTCGTGTCTAATAGCTTTGCTAAAAACTTGAATATGCCATGCGAAGACTTAGACATACCTTTCAGTGTAGAAATTGCAAATCGAGAGATAATTCCCGTTAAAACTGTATATAAAGATTGTAATGTAGAGATTAAGGGACACAAGTTTCTTATGAACCTCTTTCCTATACAACTAGGGGAATTCAATATAATCTTAGGCATGGATTGGTTGGTTAATCATAATGCAATGATTGATTGCCATCGGAAACGTGTAAACCTGTTGACTGAGTTAAAGTCAGAGGTAGTGTTCAACGGTGGTTGTTCACCTAAGCGATGTCGATGTCTGACAGTAATGCAAGCAGAAAGATTGCTTAGGAAGGGTCGTACAGGTTATTTGGCATATATAGTAGATACTCGAAAGAAAGGAGTAAAAATAGATCAAATACCTGTAGTTAGAGAATTTCTGAATGTGTTTCCAGATGACTTACCAGGTCTACCTCCGGATATGGAGATCGAGTTTGTTATCGATCTTGCACCTGGTACGACGCCGGTTTCGAAGGCATCGTACAGGATGGCACCAGTGGAGTTGAAGGAGTTACTTGTGCAGTTACAGGAACTCTTAGACAAGAAATACATACAACCTAGTATTTCACCTTGGGGAGCACCGGTGTTGTTTGTAAAGAAAAAGGATGGAACGTTAAGGTTATGTGTTGACTATAGAGAATTAAATAAGTTGACCATAAAGAACAAATATCCTTTACCACGAATTGATGATTTGTTTGACCAGTTGAAAGGGGCCGAACACTTTTCGAAAATCGATTTACGATCAGGTTATCATCAATTAAAGGTAAGAAAAGAAGATATGCCAAAGACAGCGTTTAGGAAACGCTATGGACATTATGAGTTTCTTGTGATGTCCTTTGGATTAACGAATGCATCGGCAGTATTCATGGACTTGATGAACCGAGTGTTTAAACCATGCTTAGATAAATATGTCGTAGTGTTCATCAATGATATTTTAGTATACTCGAGAACAAAGGAGGAGCATGTTGAACACTTAAGGAGCGTATTAGAGATATTACGAAAGGAACAACTTTACACAAAGTTTTCCAAGTGTGAGTTCTGGTTGAAACGAGTCCAGTTCTTGGGTCATGTAATTGACAAGAATGGAATAGCGGTGGATCCAGCAAAGATAGAGGCAGTTGTGAATTGGGAACAACCAACAACTCCAACAGAAGTACGAAGTTTTCTTGGTTTAACAGGGTACTATCGGCGTTTTATACAAGATTTTTCAAAAATAGCGACCCCGCTAACCAATTTAACTCGAAAGACGATAAAGTATGTCTGGACAGATAAATGTGAAGAAAGCTTCCGAGAGTTGAAGAAGCGATTGAGCATGGTACCAGTGTTATCTTTACCAGATGATACAGGGGGCCTTGTCGTTTATAGTGATGTATCATACAAGGGATTGGGTTGCGTGTTAATGTAACATGGGAATGTGATTGAGTATGCATCACGACAACTCAAAGATTATGAGATCCTACGCATGATCTTGAGTTAGCTGCGGTAGTATTTGCCTTGAAAATTTGGAGGCATTACTTGTATGGAGAGAAGTGTGAGATATACACAGATTATAAAAGTCTGAAGTATATTTTCACGCAGAAGGAATTAAACATGAGGTAGAGGAGATGGCTAGAGTTGATAAAGGATTTCGACTGTGAAATTTTTTTATCACCCCGAGAAAGCCAACGTCGTAGCAGATGCGTTAAGTAGGAAGAACCAAGAAAAAATTGAATGTAATAACCAACAACCAGGTACTGATAAAAGAGTTTGACAAACTTGAAATCGAGGTAAGAGTTCCAGTTAGCTCTACCCAGAAGTTATTCGTTGTGGAGAATGGTTTAACTTTGTTGGAGAGAATCAAGGAACTACAGGAGACTGATGCAGAGTGTCAGAAGTGTAAGACTGAAATAACTCATAAGAAGAATGACAAGTTCAGAGTGGACAAGGATGGGGTACTGAGGTACGAGGATAGAATTTGGGTACCCTCAGTACAAGAACTAAAAGATGAAATACTAAATGAAGCCCTTAGAAATTCTTGAGTGGAAATGGGAACATATTACTATGGATTTCATAGTTGGTTTTCCAAATACACAGAAAGGTCACAATGCTATTTGGGTAAGTGTAGATCGTCTTACCAAATCAGCTCATTTTCTACCCATAAAAGTTAACTTCAGTCTTGACCAGTTAGCCAAACTTTACATCAATGAAGTTATTTCTAGACATGGAGTCCCTGTTTCTATAGTATCAGACCGAGACCCACGATTTACTTCAAATTTTTGGACAAGTCTCCAGAAACATTTAGGAACCCAGTTGAGATTAAGCACAACTTCTCACCCACAAACCGACGGTCAGAGTGAGAGGACAATTCAAACATTGGAGGACATGTTGCGCACTTGCATCATGGACTTCAAGGGAAGTTGGGAAGATCAATTACCTTTAGTAGAGTTTGCCTACAACAATAGCTATCATGCCAGCATAGGAATGCCACCATTTGAAGCACTGTATGAAAGGAAATATAGGACGCCTTTATGTTGGGACGAGGTCGGTGAACGACAAATGCTAGGACCCGAAATAGTTCAACAAACCACTGAAGTAGTTTGAATTATACGAGGGAGGTTGCAAGCATCTCAAGATCGACAGAAGAAGTATGCAGATCAACAAAGGAAGCTACAAGATTTCGATGTCGGTAGTCACGTGTTTTTAAAAGTTTCTACGTGGAAAGGAAAAATACGTTTCGGCAAGAAAGGAAAATTGAGTCCGAGATTCATTGGACCATTTCAGATATTGAGAAGGATAGGTGAAGTGGCTTATGAGGTAGCCTTACCTCCTGAGTTAGAACATATCCATAACGTGTTTCATGTGTCCGTATTACGACCATACAAACCCGATTATAAACACGTTATAGATTACGAGCCTATTTAGATTGAGAAAGATTTATCATATGAAGAAATTCCTATTGAAATCATAGATATGAAAGAGCAAAATCTACGAAATAAAGTGATACCTTCAGTTAAGGTTATCTGGAGGAATCAAAACATAGAGGAAACTACATGGGAGCTCGAGAGTAAAATGTGAGATAACTACCCACACTTGTTTTTGTAATCTGTACTGTAATTTCGAGGACGAAATTCTTATTAGTGGGGGTGAATGTAATATTCCGAACCCTAATAAGATTTGTATATGTAAATTATGTGTTTATTAAATGAAATTTCATGTTCTGACTTTGTGGTATGTGATTGTATATTTTATTTATGAATTAGGTCAAATAAATTTTTTTTCGAAGCTTCTTAGTCGTGCTTACACGGACAAAATGATTTGTCGTGCTTCCGACGAATTCACCGAGAAGCGTCTCGACAAATTATTTTTGTAAGCTGCTGTGTCGTGCTTAGAAATGATAAAGTGATTTGTCGTGCTTCGGAGTTAATATAATATTATATTAACTGAAAAAAATCTAAAATAAATTAAATAGGGTTTGAAATGATAAACTAAAGTAGAAACCCTAATTGGTAAAAGTTGTCCGAATTGGTTAATTAAAACCCTAATTATTACACAAGAATTCTAATTGATATAAATAGGTTCTAAGTAATAAATAATAACATTAATTAGGAGTCATTTAACTTAGATTAAAATCCTAATTGAAGATTTAAAACCTAATTCATGAATTAGGAAACCCTACACCCTAATTATGAAACCCTAATCCTAATTAAGTTATCTAAACTTTAATTTAGGAAATGTTAAACCTTAATTATGATATATAAGCTTAATTAAGGTATTAATAAACTTAATTAACATCTTAAAAATGATTAGCAAAAATCTAATTTTAATCAGTAAGGAAATAAATCAAAAATAAAAGTTTAAACTAATCAAAAGAGGATAAGAACACAAGATCAGATATTTGTTCAATTCTCCAGTACAAGGAGGTCAATTAGATCAGGCCATAGCAGCACAAGTATCAAGGCAAGATATTTGTGGAGGCAAAATGTGGAAAAATGACCTAAAAACCCTAAAATGCAAGTTGCTATAAATAGAACATCAAGCTGACCATTAGACCTACGAATTTACAAAGCCTAAACACTTATAATCAAGCCTCTACAAGTGTAAGATCAAAATCAAAAGTCAGAAATCAAAAATTGAAGAAAAAGGTGCAAAACCCTAATTTTTATGCTAGATCTTCAAGCCTGCAATAATTTTATGTTTTAGATGTTTAGGATTATGTGTAAACATGTTATATGATGATCTGAGTTGCTTAAACAAGTATCCATAACATTTATAGGGTTGAATTTAGTGAAAAACCCAAACTGTTCTTGGCAGTCAAGAACAGTCTGACAGCCTACTTTGTCAGATCTTTTGATCGACCTAAACTGTTTGTTAGATTTGTTTTAAAGCATGAATTGGTAGTATGCCATGTTATCTATAATATCCAATTGGTAGAAGGCTAAAAATATTTCACAGTAGGAAGATATTAATGGTCAAAACCAATTGACCAACCATAGGAGACTGATTTCTGGGTAACCCAGAAATCATATAAACACGCTGACAGGGTCTGACAAGCTTTTGTCAAGCTTATATCTTGCACAAATGATAAAATATATGAGGTATTAATGTTTGTATCTATTCTCTGCCATGAAGTCTACAATTACAAATCAACAAATCACATTAAGCTTACTTAGAATGATAGATATTAGCGGTCAAACCGCGTTGACCAATATGACTGCATGAGTTTCTGGGTTACCCAGAAACCCAAGAACAGTTACGAACAGGCTACTTTGACCAAATTTTTAGAGCATCAATTGATGTTGTTTGAGTGTAATTTTATTATGTCGTTATACACTACCATGTTGGCTACAACAACAATCAAAAATCAGACACAAACATTAAATCATCCTAGAGAAATTTGAGGTCAAAAGTCCCACTTGGACATTAACTGGCTGTTCTTCAATGAAGAACACTTTTAGCGACAATATTCTTCCTCAAATCCAGAACACTCAAATCCTATGCAGTCCGTCGCTAAAGCTCTTTTGCGACGGTGTTCAATAAAAATTAATAAAAATAATTAAATAAATTATAAATAAATAATTAATAATTAATAATAATTAATAATTAAATGTTTAAAATTTATTTTTAATTATAATTAATAATTTTTAATATTCTGAAATAATTTTAATAATTATTTAATTTAATTTAATATTAAATTATTTAATAAATATATTAAATAAATAATTTAAAAATAATATTAATGTATTTAAATTAGTTTAAATGATAATTAAATCATTTAAAAATGTTACTAACTTTCCAAAATTATTATAAATAATAAATAAGTTATTTTAAATTATATACTATGTAACTGAAAATATTTTAAATGATAAATAAATTATATAAATATTAAACTAAGTTTTAAAAATTATTATAAATAATAATTACATCATTTTAAATGATAAAATAAATTCTAAAAAATATTATTAATGATAAAATAAATTATTTAAATAATATTCTATCTTTCTAAAAATATTATAAGTGATAAATAAATCATTTGAATAATATTTTAAGTATCTAAAATTATTCTAAATGATAAATAAATCATTTAAATAACATATTAATGTTTTAAAAATATTCTAAGTGATAATTAAATCAGTTAAAAATATTTTTAAGCTTATAAAAATTATTTTAAAATAATGTTAAGCTTCTAAAATTGTTATAAATAATAAATAAATTATTTAGACTAATAATTAAGCTTCCAAATGAAGTTTTATTGAATAACCTATGTCTTTAGCTGTCTAAAGTCACGATCGAGATACCGAATCAACGTCGAACCTTAACGAAACTTGTCTAGATTAACTCAATACATGTTATTATAAGTTCTAACGCTTACTATTGGTGTACATAGACTACGAACGCTGATAGATCGTGTTAACATTAATTAAACGAACTACGCCTTACAAGTCTTCTAACCTTGTTACATTGAAGCAACTCTATGACATCTTGCTATCAATTATTATGAAGTTATTGCTTCTTGTTCAGCATAACTTAAGAAATGAATCATTATTCATATATTGTTTATTCGAGCGTAAAATGTTGTGTCAAACCAAATTATTTTGGTACGACATCTTATACTGAGAAATGGAACACATTGATGTAAGGTGAACTGAAACACCTTGATATAAGGTGGTAGTAAATGTTGATTATATATCGACACAAAATTGTAGGATGATATGCATATTCCTAGGATATTGATTAGGCTGATTCCCTACCAGATATCCGAAATCAAGCGGTTCTAAGTCATTAAAGACTGATAGAACTGATTGAAATATATGGTTCATGTACAAAACCCTCAGTTATACATCATTGACATCTTTTAAATCAAACACATTGTGTTTAACGTTTTCAAAATGAACTTGCTGAGCATTTTGTAAGCTCATATTCTGCATATATCTTCAGTTTTAAAATGATAATCCCGGCACTTTTGGGACAGACAAAGCAAAATGACATGTTAATTAGTTTTAATTACTGTTTTTTGAAATAATTCAAGTCTTTTATACAAGTTTTGTTTGTAATAACTTATACTGAGAACGATGTAACCGAACTTAATGATATGTTAATATATTATCATCCTTTATTACATCGAATGCGTTTA